>OZ007555.1:73861887-73936142 GCA_963931855.1 Philhelius festivus | reverse complement strand
GGATGTTGGTGACATATTAATTTGAGGCAAATAATCTATAATCTGAGTTTCGCTTTTGTCTATTGTAGTTTTACTGTTGAAACCTATCCACATTGGAGTTTCAAAAATTTGGGAGAGCGATATAGACCAAATTAAATCTTTAATAATTGCATTTTCTTTCGTAAATCGTGTTGAATCGGTTGTAACTCTTTTCAAATGGGGTTGAATATCACGTGGCATTTCCTCAAATCGTCTTCTTTTTCTAGAAGAACACTCACTCTGTTCGTTAGGGTTGTTCGAAACTTCTACAGAACTACTAGCGACATGCGCTAAATTTGGATTAGCTGTAAACTGATATATTATACCAACTGTATCATGAAGAGTATCTTTTCCATTAAAAGTCTCGACATACCGATCAATATTATCAAATGCTACATGGGTACTTAAATTTTTATCGGTTTCTATTCCAGGAGGTACTCTGGGCTTATTTTGTTTAATAGTTAAGTATTGAGGTGTATTTTAAGTATGAGTAGTGTCCCATAACACTACAAAAAAAAGTTTTTTTTACGAATAATTGTGTTTTTTATGTTACAAATCACAGTAATGGTAAGGCAAATAGTGTTGAAGAGAAATCCTTGTAAGTAGTAAGTATTTCTTCGTTAAAGGGACAAATGTATGTTGTCTTTATATTGTAAAATAATATCTATTTGATCAAGAAAGTTGTTTTTATTTTACTTTTGAAGTGAACTTAACATACGAAAAATAACATTATACAATACTTTTCATCGAAGAAGGGAAAGGGGGGGGGGGTTGTGGGTTGCTACAAAATCTCTGGATTTGATAAATATACTATTCTGGCTTTTGTTTACAGTAATATTATGCATTTGCAATAATTTTTTAGACATTTGAAGTTAAAATATAAGAGAAAGTTGTTTTTGTCATTTTTTTTTCTAAAATTGGTCGGGGGGAGGGTTATTCCCTAAAAATGTTTGCCCGACCAATGGATTTGAAAAGAAGACTGTCTGTCCTTTGTTTTGGTACTAATATCATCCATTTCCCGATTAGGTAGATTTTCATCAAAAAAACCGTTATTTGAGTTGGTCGGGGAAGCATTTATTCCTTGATTTTTTTTGCCCGACCAAAAGTTTTCAAACCTAGATATAATACCCATCCTACCCTGTATAAAGATTTTCGTTCTCCCGATGAGGTAGTTTCTCTTCAAAAAACGGTACCGGAAGTGATCCTTTTCACCCCAAACTTCCCTGAAAAAGTTTGCCCGACCAGTGGTTTTACAAATGTTTTTATGAACACTATCGACTAATTATAGTTTTTTTCTATCTCCGAATGAGGTAGGTAATCTGACGGTCGCCTCCCGTATTATCGGTAGACTCCGTTGGGCAGGGCACCTTGCATGAGCGAAGAGGAACCTGCTCGGAAAGTTCTTTGTGGTGCATTCTATGGTAGACGACAGCGTGGTAGACCATGCTTGCGCTGGAGAGATGGCGTAAACCAGGACGCCCGAAGCCTTGGGGTGCGCAACTGGATGGCGTCAGCTCGAGACCGGGATATGTGGAGAGACTTGTTGAAAAAGGCCAGAACCGGAACCCGGCTGTCGAGCCGATGATGATGATGATGATGTTTGCGCCGCTGGGTCTTAATACTTCGTCGAGCTGGTTCGACAATCCGTCAATAATATCCTGAATATCCGACTGAGGGATATTGTACCACTCCTCTACAGCAGCTGTTTAAAGCTCTTTTAGAGTGGTAGGTGTATTCGTTCGGTTGGGAAATGGTCAAAATCACGTAAAATAAATGTTAATATCAGTAAGGTTTCTCTTAACATTCTCTTTTGAAAAAAAGTCATTCAGGCTTTCGCGTCGTACCGGATGCGAACGTTATCATTCTGAAGTCATGCTTCCTTACAGACCATCATTGGTTGGTTTGGAATAGTGATGAAAGTTTCTTAGTTGTCAAGCACTACCCTGAAAAATTTTTACGTTTTGTATTTTGAGAACCTTACCTGGCGTTGTCAATTTTTAGCCACATTTCAGCACATAAGTGTATACACTTACTGAGTTCGATATCAAGATTTTAATACATGTGCTGTATAGATACACGTCTACACGTAGTTTGGTTACATGCACCAACTTCCGAAATTTGCAATCTTCAATTTTTAGATAAGATTTAATTTTAATCATAATTGCATATATGTATTTAAATATCGCTAAGGGCTAAACATCGCTGTTAATGAAAAAGCTTTGTTCAAACCTGTAGATTATGATTTACTTAAACATACTTATTCAAATATGTACATAAATGTTGATTTATGTAACTTATCTAAATAAAACTTATTAGTTTCAATATTTTGTTTTGGTAAAAAGTTTAATTCTGAAAAAAACTTTGGAAAGCTGCATAAGTTCCTTAATTTACAAGACGAGGTGGCCGAGTGGTTAAGGCGTTGGACTGCTAATCCAATGTGCTCTGCACGCGTGGGTTCGAATCCCATCCTCGTCGGAGTTTTTTATTTATAGCTAAATTAAAAACGTTTAATCTTAACAGTTTCTAAATAATAATTATTGATCCTGGCCTCTATTCGATCCATAATGTAACGGTATGGAACTGTAGATGTACTCAAAAACATAAAAGTTGATTATACTAAATTTTCTCCTTATGAGCTACTAAGATGGTTGAAATAATATTTGTTTTTTAGAAATTAAATCTTTTGTATACTGTAATACAAAATTAAATCGAAGAAAAAATCCACTCCGTATTACCTACTTTGATTTTATTGAAGCTTTCATGTTAACTGTGACTGAATTTACAACTTCCCTATCGAATTAATTGAATTTGAATTTGAATCATAGGATTTCTCCAGCCCATATGTTCCCAGCATTCCCGAATAATACATACATATATGATTCAGAAACAAATAAGACATCAGCTCCCCTACGAAAATAACAGGGCGGGCCAGAAAAAACGTACCAATGTTAAACACGTTTAAGTCTTGTGATAATCATTTGTTTTAATTAAATTGGCTTATACATAATAAATCGTTTTTCAACAGGGACGCTACAAAAGTAGAGCGACAGGGACAGCAAACGACGCCATATTTCTTGCCGCTCTTTTGACATTTCTCTTCAGTAAGGTTTGCCATTTCATGATAAGAAAGATATACGAGCCAACAACTAGTCAAAATTATTAAAATTTACTACCGAAAAATTTGAATCCACAGCCACAGTACAAAATGTTTGATTTCACGATTTGACGCCGTTAGACTATTTCCTGTGGGGCTACGTCAAGTCTATGGTATATGCCAACAAGCCAGCGACGATTGATGACGTATCGGACTTCTGCAAGAGTACCCGTAGTGGCCATGCAAAAGAAATCGAGTACCATACATAATGGCATCAAACGTACTTTCACAGGAATAAAGAATTTTCGTTGATATCCAAAACCGTTTTTGTTTTATTTAAAAAACTTTTGTAGCGCTCTTATTGAAAACCCCGATATTAAATAAAATAACTATCGATATATTTTCACCTCATAAATTTATTAGAGAGAGCATCTCATTTGAGATGAAAGATATAAATTTAAATATGCGAGATCAAAACCTATAAGCAGGTGCGTGCGCTTTTTTTTGTTAGTGAGTACGCAGCATAGCTTAATTTCCCAATAAAACGGTGTTTTCATATTTTCACCACACCTTCATTAAATGTCAAAATCATATGTTGAAATAAATGTTCAAAAAATAGGCAAAATAAAAAATTCCCATAAAATAAACTAAAATGTATAACGATACAAAATAGTTTAAATTTTAATATTAATTGTATTCTAAGTTTCAATTTAAGTTTTCCTAGTACATCCAAAACTATTTTTAATTTAAAAAAATATTTGCTAAAAAATCTTAAAGTAATTTCATCATGTTTTTGAAAATTGTCTTAAAGATACTTTTAAATGAAATTCTTTTGTTAGAGTTGAAAATGGTTTTCAGAATTAGTTTGACACTTTAAATAGGAGCTCAGAGCGGTTTCAATGATCCAAATAAGGCCATCCTTAAAATTTAATGACTATTATTCAAATGGATTTATATATGTACTATGATGTCATTATAAGACTAATTGCTTCATTTGAATGATTGAAACGGTTATGAGTTCATATTTAAGGCTATGGTTTTGGTGGTAGCGATTATTGCTAAAATTTTGAAATACACATATTTCCAATGTTGTGGTTTGGGTAAGAGATATGTACTTATTTATCTTTTATTCTCAAACTAAAGCGATTTTTCATACAATCGCTTTTTAGCTTAATTTATTCATTATTAACGAACACATCCAGATAATCTTTTCCCCTTCTCACTCAGTCCTCCATTTTTCACCATAACAAAGCTCTATCTTCACTAAATTTCTACTAACTTGTTTATCGTCACGTCACTTTAGATTTGTTGTCGTTCAGTGTGATAACTGATAAGAACTTGAAACTGGCTTGCGTAATAGAAGGGTAATAGAACACAGCAACAGTAGGGCATGCTTATGATATTTAGTATTGATCTTTGTAGGTGAAGATGCGGCAAGCCATTCTCCTTATGTGGGTTCCCATTAAGTTGTGATCCGTAAGGATTCAGAAGTTTCAGAAGATACTCTTTTTTTCCTTGATATTTCTGACTAAGGATTCCTTGAAACCCCACAGCTTTCGGAATGAGAATGGCATTAACTTCTGTGCAACTAGGGTAATTGCGGGAAAGATGCCGCGTCGGGAGAGATGCCGCACTTTACCAAATGCATAGGTACATCTAGTCACCTGGGCGAAAAATTTTATTTTACTTTTTGTTCGTTAAGTATTCAACAAAAAAAGGCAGAAAAAAAAAATTGGTAATATCGGATATGTAACGCGGAAACAAGTTATCGCGTGTCTTTTCCACTGTAAGTATTTTGTGTGGTTAATAACTGTTACTAGTGGTGGGCGCATTCGAATGATATAATCGATTATGATCGATTAAGACAACATCTCGAGATATATCGATTCTTCACACACATCATTCAAATACTCAAATCATTCGAATGATTTTATGTACTTACTGTAAGCGAAATGAGGACTCGACACTCGGGTGCCTATTCGAGACCGAGAAGCGAATATTGAACGAAAGGACAGAAAAGAAAACACACAAAATAGAGAACTCGAGAAGTTGGTTTTGTGTATCTCGTGTGTGTGTATTCAATGACTTTGGGTTTATATTTATATTCATTTTGGCACTCGATGCATCGTTGAGGGTTGAATATGGAACTGTAAAGGAAAGACGAGAACCAGTATGTCATGTATTACACGGCGCGTGAGTTTAACGCGCAACTCTTGGTTATTTTCTTTTGAACATTCATTCCGTGACGCGCATGTTATTACACGAAGCCTTTTCTCATTTCAGTACTGCGCGTTTATTTGACAGGTTTTTTCATTTTATCTTCTTTGCCCAGTATTAGATTCAACATAAAATTGTGCTCATTCATCAACATCCAAAATGAAATAAAGCAAATCCGAAAAACAAAGAAAGAGTAGAAAGAGAAACGTCAAAAACACGCAAGGAAATTTCTACCCGTGCGTGTTCAGATAGATTTATTTCTGTTTCATCTTTTCGTTCTTTCTTTCTCTTTTGCACTTCATTCACGCGAAGCTAAACACGCGCCGTGTAATACCGGACTATGTTATGATTTTTACTTGCGACTTATAGGTACTATAACTATAAGGCAAGTTATGCATTAGTAAAAAAATCGAACTCGAGATTTTGATCAAAGTTGACATTACGATGATAGCGAAAACGCGAAGACCAAAAAAGTGGGTCTCGCAATTCTGTCTTTCTTTTCGACTACAGCCTAATTTCTTTAAACTTGGTAGATATCATTTTTAATTTTTTCCTCCCACACGTGTTTTTTTAAGACCAAAAATAGCGGTACCTGCCATACGAATATTTTTTTCGAAATTTTATATATATTTTTTTGTCAAAAACAGTCCCACAGAGTTTAAAAAAAATTCATAAAATTTTATTTAGTTTCCGCTAGGTAATGCTTGAAAAATTTTTACCAAAAAATTGTTATTTCTGGTACCCCCCCTGGAACTATTTTTTTTTTTGTTTTTTTTGTACAACCGATTTAAATAATTTTTTTTATGCTAATGCTCCTCTAAAGTTTGAATATTATTACATATTCAAATTTTCAAATTTTAAATTTTTTATTTTTTGGACTTCAAAAAAAAAACCCATGCTCGATTTTTTTTTCAAATTTGATAAAAAGTTTTTTAATATAATTTACAAGATTTGAGAAAAAAAAATTCGTTTTACTTAAAAATAACAGTACCCACCATACAATACGAATTTTAAAAAAATGGTTTACGAAAATCGTATTTTTTTCGAAAACGGTTCCGATAATTTTGATACTTTTTTTTCTATTAATTTTTACGATCTATAATTTAGTAAAAATATTGAAATTATTATATTACTGACTGTACCTACCATAGAACGATTTTTTCGAACTTAGAATTTCTCACTATCCATAACGGATTTTAATGAAATTTCTTATAGAGAAGCTTCTAAAAAGTTTAAAAAACATTTCATTTCAAAACTCAAGAAAAAATATATTTTTTGAAAAAAAAATCTATTTTTTTTTTGGAAAATTCAATATCTCAAAACGGCTTTATAATTTTACTGGAAATTTATTTTTTATTCGGATAGTAATAAAAACTTTGAGTTGCAGTAACAAAATTTGTTCTTAAATTTTTTTTTTAAATTTTGTATGCCTACGAGTATAAAAGCTTATTTTTTAAGAAACCAATACAAAGACTTATAATTTTTGTTCTTGCATAAACCAATATTTGCTTGAATCACATGGCATCCTTGTTTTTACCTCCAACTACTAGATAAGTTGCTTAAGTCATTTAAAAAATGAATTTTATGCTTATGAACAGCTTTTTTCTAATATCTAACATTCATTTTTGAAATTCTTAGTCCTTTACATAAGAGCAAGTTCGTACGAGCCTTGAAATGGAATGTTTGTTTTCTTCTTTTCTTTATTATGATATTGCTTCGAAAATCATTCGAATGATCATTCGATTCTTTAAATCATTCGAATACTAATGCCTAGATTCTTTAATTCATTCGATTATGCCCAACACTAACTGTTACAAGAATACGTTTGTGTATTTTTACTTGCGATATAGGTACTATAGGGCAAGTTCTGCATTTGGAAAAAAAATCGAACTCGAGATTTTGATCAAAGTTGACATTACGATGATAGCGAAGACGAAAAAAGTGGGTCCGACAATTCCGTCTGTCTGTCTGTATGTCTGTATGTCTGTATGTCTGTATGTCTGTACCTCGAACTACAGCCTAAACTACCGGAGGTATTTTCTTCAAACTTAGTAGTTAAGGGTCTTCGGTGATTCCCTAGAGGAGAAATTGAAATTTTTTTTTTAGCTCCAAAACTAAGGGTACCCCCAGTACACCCGTAATACAAAATCTTATTTATCTCGAAAACGGCTCTAACGATTTTGATAAAAAAAATTAAGTGTGATATTATGGACATGGACTATATTTTGGTGAAAAAAAAATTTGGGGGGAAATGTTATTAGGGGTACCTGTCATAGAACGGTTTTTTTGATTTTCGAATTTCTCACCAACGGCTCTAACGATTTTAACCAAAATTTTTATGCAGGAGCTGCTTTGCATTTGAAAAAATATAAACTAAAATTTTTTTCGAAAAAATAGTTTTTGGATTTTTAAAAAAATAATACATTTTTTTTTTTGAAAATTCAATATCTTGAAAACCGATACACGATTAAATTTTTAAATTACGTTATAAAATGTATTTTATTAAATACTAACAATTTGCATATCAATTTTTTTTATAAAAATCTTAAGGAAAATTTAGTACACAAAAAACATGTTTCAGTGTGTCTGTATGTCTGTACCTCTCACTACAGCCTAAACCACTGGACCTATTTCTTTCAATTTCGGTAGTTAAGGGTCTTGGGTGATTCCCTAGAGGAGAAATTGAAATTTTTTTTTTAGCTCCAAAACTAAGGGTACCCCCCATACACCCGTAATGCAAAATCTTATTTATCTCGAAAACTGCTCTAACGATTTTGATAAAAAAATTAGGTGTGATATTATGGACATGGACTACATTTTGGTCAACAAAAATTTTGGGGCAAAATGTTATTAGGGGTACCTGCCATAGACCCGTTTTTTTTATTTTCGACTTTCTCATTAACGGCTCTAAGGATTTTAACCCAAAATTTTCAGCAGGAGTCCCTTTAAGTTTAAAATAATATTGTATACAAAAATATTCGAAAAAATAATTGTTGGGTTTTTTTGAAAAAAAATTTTTTTTTTTAAATCAATATCTTCAAAACCTATGAACGATTATTTTTTGAAATTATTTCCTAAAACCAATATTATTAAATACTTAAAATTCGCATCCCACATTTCTTTCTTGAAAAATTTTAGAGAAATTTCTTATATAAAAAATTTGTTTAATAATAAAACGTTTTTTTTTTTAAGTTTATTTGCATAAATTAAGACTTTTCCGGAAACCAGACGGCAATTTTATGCATTTGAACATTATTATCTCATTAAATCCATGTTTTATATTTATAAAATGTATATTAAATTCCAAAGTACTTTTACATAAGAGCAAGTTCGTGCGATCCAGTCGTGCATTTTATTTTTTTAAGTTTTGAAATGTGGTGTGGCATCTTTCCCACATTTCGGGGAGAGATGCCGCAGATTTTTTTGAGAATACGCCGGAAATTAAATTTGATTATCTATTTGTTTTTAAGGGAATGCTAAGCTTCGTTATGCCCCGTAAAAATATTCGTAAGATGAAAGAGGCACTGGAAGAATCCCAAAATAACATTGAGGGGGCGATGTCTCTCCGAAAGGTGAAAAAACTTATTTTCAAACAAAAAAAAAACTAGAAGATTGGATGCAATGCACAAAATATCGAAAATGGCTGCATGAAAATTGTACACGGATCATAAAACTACAATCCACCCTTTGCAAAGACTGTGGACAAGATTAAGAAAGAAAGAAACATGTTTCACAGTCAAATTAATTCTTTAAGTTCAATGAATTTACTATGCGGCATCTCTCCCACACATGGCGGGAGAGAGAGCACAAGGCACACTTACGAGTAATATATATTTTACTTTTTTCTTATTTTTTATGCAAATTGGTATTTTTTTCAGGTCAAGTAGTTTTTTGTGGTAGAATATAAATTTATTGTTAAGTTTTTTGCAAAACTGAAGTTTATTTTAACACCTTAACTGTCCCCATACAAAATGATTTAAAACCACCTATACGTCCATTATTTTTTCAAGACATCAACGATAAGTCCCATGTATCATATTTGATACACAAAATTTTCATTTTCTACGTCCATGTATCATTTGTGATACATGAGCAAAATTCAGCTTCACTGTCCCCATACAAATTGATTTAAAAAAACCCATACGTCCGGTAATTTTTTTCAGAGAAAACATTATTATTTAGTAAGATTCAACATATAAGCCGTTGTTTACGTAAATAATTGGTCACTGCTGTTAAAAAAAGGAATTTGGTTTTGTGGTCATTTTTGATACATGGGCTTATGCTAACTTCATATCATGTCAATAAGTCCCATGTATCATATTTGATACACAAAATTATATTTTTGTCGTGCCTTCTAAGTCCATGAAGTGAAGGCTTCCTCAGGTTCTCTTGCTTCTTATTCAACCACTCAGTGAAAATATTATTTTTTAAACCCTCAAGTCATTCTTTGATTTTTGTGCATTTCTGTCAAATTAAAAAAAGGAATAAAAATATAAACGTTTCTAAGTCCTTAGCTAAAAAACTTATTTGTAATACTATTATGGAAGTAATAGTGAATATAGACCATCTGAAATTGACTCAGGATCTTCTTATGAGCTTTCAGAAAGTGAAAATGAGGAAGCAGGATTGCTCGTTTCAAATGCAGCGCATTCTGGTAATCTATAATATAAAAAATAAGAAATAAGAACAGAGGACGATTTAGTACTTTTTATGTATATGTTAATTCAGGTAATGACAACCTCAACCCCGACTACCAATACCAACAATCGGTCCCACAGCAAGTTTCAGAGCAACAACATTATTTAGCTTGGCGTGATGAAATTCTTCCCATTGGGAGGGAACAATTTACTGGCATCTCTGGTGTGCATCGAATTGACGAAATTACCAATCAAGATGGAAAGGTAAACCTCCTAAAAATGTTTGAAAAGTTTCTATCTGGGGCAGGGTTCGGACTTAGGTTTTATATTTTCGAAGTAAATACGGAAAAAAACCGAAGTAGATCCAAAATTTTTGAAGTAGTTTTAGGAAATTAAATTTTATAAACATAACATATAAAAGTAAATTCAGACTACAGACTTGTAAGAAAATAGTAATTAAATATAAGTATTTTAAAGCAAATTTTCCATCAACGAACTTGTATTTTTGTATGAATTTTATCAATTCAATAGGTGGTTCATAAATAACTTTACGTTTTTCTGTAAGTGATCTCGAAAACATTAAATTTTCCAGAGTGCTTACCTAAAAACGATTTTTAACCTTTTTTTTTATGTAACAGAGTGATCAGCGATGTCTTTAAATATTTTGGTTAAGCATTTCAAAGAGAAGTAGATCATAAAAAAGAGAAGTATGGAAGTAGATTAAACCTTTTTCTCAAAATCGAAGTAGATCTACTTCGATCGAAGTAAAGTCCGTACCCTGATCTGGGGATATTTTGATGGATATGATTGAAAATTCCAATGCTTACGCCCATTACCTAAACGCATCGCGATCACCTTCATTTAGTCGAATAAAAAGGTGGAAAGATGTGGACATTAAAGAAATGAAGACTTTTTTTTGGGATTTTGAATCTCATGGGTATCGTTCAATTACCCAAAATTGAACATTACTGGAAGCTCGATCCATTATATAATCACCCACTCATACATCGGATACAAATGTCGTATAATAGGTTTGTTCTGATACGACGTTGCTGGCATTTTACGTGTTTTTCGTGCTACAGCAACGTGAAGAGAGAAGGTCGTGCAGCATTTAATTCGAAGCAAGTTTCAACAGAGTGCAAACAATGCAGCAAAGCATTCTGCTTGGCATGTTTCAATTTACATCATAAGGACACATAAACACATCTCAAAAAAATATTGTTAAATTATTTATATATTTATGTCAGCTTAAGTTATTATAAATTATGTTTTACCTGCTTTTCAAAATAATATAAAATTTGTTTATAAAAAGTAATAATTTACTTTTGGAAAAAAGTTTTTTACTTAAACATTTTTCCAATTGTTTTTGAAGTTTGGTATACCTATACACGTTTATATGAAAATTAAATTTGCTCTGTTGTAGAGCCCTCAGCGCGTCCGTAGTTGGGCTTATAGGCAAACTGATTGGCATTCCCTGAAATTGTTAAAGGCGAGAAATTCACTATTAAATTTTTAATGGCTATTTCACTAGAACACTGTGTTAATAAATATCTTTAAAATAAAAAAAGAAAGAAATATTGGGCGGCGGTGGTCCAGAAATAGAAAAAATCGATATACATAATGTACCTATCACTTAAAAATTAAAAAAAAAAATATATATTGTAAAATAAAACAGTTTATCGTGTTTCCTCCCCGACGGGTTTTACCTTGTCGTGGTGGGTGGGGAGGCTTAAGTCTATTTCTCAGGCTATACAGCCTAGCTGGGGATTTAGACAACTAAGAAAACCCAAAATTAGTGATCACAAGATTGCTTAGGATTATCGTTCCTAGTTTGTTTTAAGGCGAACAAAGATTAGGATTATCGTTCTTAGTTCGTTGCAAGGCGAACAAAGACAAATAAAGTGAGTAGGGGAAGTCACTGCCAAAACATAAAGAAAAGTAACTGAGTTATTCTCTTTTGCTCGATGTTTTGGTTTCAGCAATCCGGATAATCGATGGTCCCACCTAGTGCCAAAAGATTAAGAAAGATTTCTTAGGACTATCGTCCTTAGTTCGTTGTAGGGTGAAAAGGACTAATCATGAATATTGGTGCGGATTGTGGTTGGCTTCGGTCAGCTATAGTCTGCACCACGGAGTTTCTACTCCATAACTTACTTGCTTAATTTTTTCAGCGCATGTTATATTATTGGAGATATTTTTAAAATAACTTCATAATATTAATTTATAAAGAACAAAATAACCCAAATTGGGTACCTCGGGAATAATGAATTTATCCCCGCTAAATAGAGCCCCCAGGGTGTAAAAACCTTGGACTCATTATTAATTGGGTAGGCCCTCTGTAAAGAGAGTACGAGGTGCCTGTGGTTATACCACGCGGTTGGCTATTGTCACCAACAATAGTTAGATGGAAAAACACGGACCAAGGGTGGTACTGCCTACACAGTGTTAACTTGGAACAATATGGAAGCTGGCTTGTACTCTGAGGCAAGACTGTACGAGACATTGATTGGTGGCAATGTCGAGTTGGTTTGTCAAGGAATCAAGATCTCGCACCTGCTGGAAAGGATTGGCAACCTTTCTTCCAAAGATAAAATGCAACTAGGACTATGTCCTGGGAGCTTTGTTCAATAGCCAAGTAGGCTATGGTTGTGTGCTCGCCTGTCAACCTCAATATCACAGGTTCCATCCCTGCCGTCGTCTATGTCTTTAATTCCATTAAAACCTTCTATAAATTGTCATCAATGGGTTGCTGGTTTACTCATTACATGTTGTTCAGGCATAACACTAACAACATGTGATTGAGTTAAACTAGTATTACTGAACCTTATTTTACGTGGATGCCTAGCGATTAAAACTTAACCCCACGGGTGGCCTACCTCTATAGGAGCCAGATTTAGTCCTAGCCAAGAAAAGAATCCTGAGTCCCATTCGTTTCCGCATTTGGATAAACCACGCCACCACGATCTCCCACTAGGGGGCCGACCTCAAGATAGCAGGAAAAAGAATTGACACACCCGAAGATGTGCACTATTGTTCTCAAATTCCCGGGCACTATCACCCGTGGTACCAGTATAAGGCTACCGGTGGAGCCTCGCAACTTCATCAAAACCCCCCTAGGCGATTGCGGAAAAGAGGACATGGCCTAATTCCTACTCAGCTTCGGGGTTAATGGTTATGAATCCGTCACTTCCAGATAGGTTCCTGCAAAACCCCGGGCCTAGCAACCCTAGGATGCACATATTCGAGAAGTAAGTTGAGGGCGGTCAACAAACAACTCATGCACATCCTAGTCTTTAGATCCCCTTACGGTTCACACGGGTGACATCCCGGTCTTCTGATCCCCTTACGGTTCACACGGGTGACGCCCCGGTCTCTAGCCACCAGTTGGTGAGCAAGGTAAGACGATCCTGTCTTCTGATAAATCACGGGTGACGCCCCGGTCTTTAGCCACCAGTTGGTGAACAAGGAGAGACGCTCCTGTCTTTAGATCCCCTTGCGGTTCTCACGGGTGACGCCCCGGTCTTCGTTCTACGAACAGGATGACGGTCCTACCCATTATTTGCTACTGTACAACTAAGAGAATCGTTAACTAACTAGGTTAGAAAACTATCTCACCAATTCACTTCGCTTACAAATCTTTTTTATCTCCTTTTCTCCTTGAAGAACCCATGTCAGGGGGCGTCCGACCAAGGCCTTCACTTCCTTTACTCCCTTTTACCATCGAAGACCTTAGCTGTTGTGTGACCAGCTAAGACTTCAGTCCGTTCTTGAGATTTTCGAAATCCCTAGCCTTAGCCAGGGACGTTACTAATCTCAACCTCCTGTCTCCTCCTCCTGGGTTTACTTAGTTTGTCCATAACATCAGCTGGGGCGTGACAGCTGAGTATGGACGTAAGCCCCCCCACCACGACAAGGTGAAACCCGTCGAGGGGGAGTTAAACTAGTATGTCCAACAAGGATGAAAAACGAATAAAATAATGCGAATTATAAGGGACATAGAAATAAGACACGGCAATTCTCCGCTTAAGTTCAGCCGCCATCCCTGGAGATAAAAATCTGAGACAACCACCTTCAGTCTCAGAACATCGTGCCACACATCTTTCCTATCCTTCTTTCTCTTCCGTAACTTCACGCCCACGCTGTGTTGAAACATTTAAAGGGTAATCATAATCCCTTGAGCGTGAGTAGATTATAAAAAAAAAAAAAAAAAAAAAAAAAGTGAGATAAAGTCTTAGCTGACATGTGCTCACTATAAAACCTATCTTTAGTTGATCGTGTTTAACATTGGTAGGTCTTATTTGGCCGACCCTATATAAAAATATTTTTACATACATGAAAAAAAAAATGCTTAAGAAAAAAAAATATAGGCTTAAAGTACTCTCCAAAACAGCGAACAAAATCTTAGAAAATGTTTAAAAAGATTTTCGTTTTTTATAAATCCATCTTTATTATTCAATGAACAAATTTGATATCTATTAAAAACTACATAGTTCTCTAGTTATCTAAGTTCCACTTTAGCAATCGGCTTTAATGTAAACGTAGATATTAGCCAGGCATTTCGAATAGCTTTCGAAGCAATTGTAATCTCTGTGTAGAATATTTAACTTATAAAATTCAATTTGTATAATCAGTTGAGCTGCAACCTTCTTAAGGCAACTGACTGAAAAATTTCAAGTCAGTTGCCTGAAAAAGGGTGTAAATACACCCGAAACGTTGCAGCTATATTGATTATATTTAATATTCAATATTGACCAGAAGCCCACTTAAGGACATATTATTAATAAGAGGAAAGTCAACTAAACAGGAAACATTTGTTGTACATACGAGTATTATGCCTATTTTTTTTTTCGAAATTATAGAAAATGTTTTTCTTCTCAGAAACTGTTTCACAGATTCTTTAAGAAAAAATTAAAAAAATTGCATTTACTTAGACTTAACAATGGTTTCAATTTTTTTTGGAAAAACTGTTATTAATGGTAGGTACCTGCCATGAACATATTTTTCTATTTTCTATTTTCTCAAAATCTGTACAACTAGCATGAAGCGACTTAATCTCCAGTTTAAAGGTTAAGATATTGCCGATACCAGAGCGCTAGGGTTACTTACTTACTTGTCTTTAGATGGCGATCACAGTCCAGGGTGGACTACGGCCTCAACCAACAAGCCCCTCCAGCTAGCTCCAGCTAGTCCCTAGCTAGCTGCCTCCAGTAACGCACTCCAAGTTGGTTGAGGTCGCTCTCCACTTGTGCGCGCCACCTGAGGTGGGGTCTGCCTCTGCTGCACAGACCATCAGGGGTGGATTCGAAGGTTCGACGGGCTGGTGCGTCGGTATCCATATGCTCCACGTGTCCCAGCCATCTCAGTCGTTGTACTTTCAGCTTCTTGACTAGGTCAACGTCGCTGTAAAGCCCGTACAGCTCGTTGTTGAACCTTCTCCTTCATACTCCATCGTATATATACTAGACCGAAGATCAAACGAAGAACTTTTCTTTCAAAGCACTCAAGCAGATTTTCATCCGTTTTAGACAGTGTCCATGCTTCTGCCCCATACAGCAGGACGGGATGATGAGGGTCTTATACAAGGTCTCCTTGGTTCTTTGAGATAGGGCTTTATTACTCAAATGCCTTCTTAGCCCGAAGAAACAGCGGTTGGCAAGAGTAAATCTTCGCTTGATCTCTGCACTGATGTCGTTTTGCGATGTTATAGTGGAGTCCAAGTACACAAAGTCTTTGACGACTTCAAAGTTATACCTATCCATCGTGACGTTTTGCCCGAGTCGACGATGTTGAGATTCCTTTCTCGATGATAGCATATACTTCGTCTTGTCCTCATTAACAGCCAAACCCATTTTCGCCGCATCCAGTTCAATACTTGAAAATGCACCTGTAACACCTCGATTCATTCTCTCAATGATATCAATATCATCCGCATAAGCAAGCAGTTGAACTGACTTTTGAAAAATTGTACCTCTATTGTTGACGTTTGAGTTTCGTACAATTGCTTCAAGAGCGATGTTAAATACATATGTATGTTGCATGATAGCGCGTGGCCTTGCCTCAGACCTTTCTCGACATCAAAGGGTTCGGTGGTGCTTTTACCGACCTTGAAGGAGCAGCGAGATTTCTCCATCGTCATCCTGCACAAGCGGACGAGCTTGGCAGGGATTCCGAGATGAGACATGGCTCTATGTCTATATAGTTGTTCTCTGTCCACGCTATCATACGCGACTTTGAAATCGATAAAATGAAAAGGTGGTCTGTATCGATTTGGAACTCCTGGGTTTTTTCCAGAATCTGTCGAAGTTTGAACATCTGATCCAGGGTAGATTTGCCGGGCCTAGAACCACACTGATAGGGGCCGATCAGCTCGTTGACAAACGGTCTTAGGCGCTCACACAGTAGAGACGACAGGACTTTGTATGCGACGTTGAGTAGATTTATACCTCTGTACTTGGCACATGTCAGAGCATCTCCTTTCTTGTGGATGGGGCACACCATGCCGAGGTTCCATTCACTGGGCATACTTTCATCGGACCAAATTTTTGAGATGAGTTGGTGCATGCTTCCTACCAAGTCATCCCCACCTGCTTTGAATAGCGCTAGGGTTAGATGACCGAAAAAAGAGCGTTCCAGATCGCATTCGTTCAAACGCCAACGTTGCTTATGGATAAGGTCTTCCGAAGTTTCAATTCATAACAACTATGTATATATTTCAAAATAAAAGCAGGTTTCATGAAATTGATTCTAACTTTATTTAATTAATTTTTTGTTTTCCAAGATATAAAAACATTTTACAAAACTTTTAGGGTTCGTTTTGTCCTTGACATACATAGATGGTATTTTTTTACCGGTTTTAATACTTTGTACAATTTCTATAATCATAACGCCATGCTTATAGTTATTTTTATTTTTCAATCACTTTTCTTACTCAAAGAGTTTTTACCCTTTTCCATTTTCATTTGAAATTTCTAGAATGAAATTCAAATCCAAAACAAAAAATTCACTTTTGAATAGATAGGTACACCTCAATCTGCAGCATCACATTGGACTTCACTTTTCAATGTCAAAGATATCTTTCAGTTAAACCCCAATTTTATCCTCAACAATGATTTCGACTGAGTCGTTCTCTTGGACGTCTTTTACGACTTGAATTCAATTTCCTTCAATCTATCTATTGGAATTTCATTATTTCATGGTGTTGAGAACAGGGTTGCCCTAATCGATTTTTTTGCATCCACATCCTTCTGTTGCGTCTTCAGAAGTTTTTTCTGCTTAAGAAGCACTTAACATTAAAACTCATCTGTAGTGAAAGATATTGTTTTATGTGTCCCATGTTCTTAATACTTTTTTGGTTTTTGTGCAAGCGGGGGAGAATCTATCACTTCTGACTCGTCCTTATTTTCCTCTTGGAGGCTTGAAAAATGTTTGTTGTAGTTCCTTTTTAAGTTTTAAAATTATTAAATTACTGTAGAAGATGGAGAGTATTTGATATGTGATCTGCAAAATCAAAAATCTCCTGGAATTGATGGCATACAAAATCAATTCCTTAAACAACTTCCCATGAATGGATTTATTTATTTGGCAGGTGTATTAAATGCATGTTTTAGAACTCAATATTTTCCGCTGACATTGAAGATGGCAGAAGTTGTTCCAATATTGAAGCCTGGAAAACCCCGAAATGATCAAGTGAGCTACAGGCCAATAAGCCTTCCAAGTAGTATGAGCAAGATCTTTCAAAAGGTAATTCGAATCAAATAATAATAATAATAATTCCAACAATAAAATAAAATACCTTCTAAGATTAGTGATTGAATTAAGGCTTATTAAAGCGAGTCTTTGAGAATAAGGAAGAAGTGTATTTTCATCTAAAGCTGCTCTTTTGTACGAACAGTACTGTACCCGACAGTATCTAATAATTGAAGATTCGTTTTATTAAAAATAGGTATTTGAAGAATTCCAAAAAATGTCATCAAGGTAACTCTCTTTGAAAGCGCACATATCAACTATATATAAATCCTCTCAGTTTTGTGGGTTCAGTCAGTTTCAGTATCATTCCAGCATGCGTGCTGCGGCTGACGTACACTAAACTTAAAAAACATACACGACTTCATATAGAAAACTCGATTTCCAAAATGTAATTTATGCAGATACATGTACACGTACCTTCGAAAAGTTCAATTCTTTTTTTAAATTACAGTTGAATGCAAAAGAAATGTCAATTGCTGGAAGCATATTTTTTGTCTCAACGTTACAAGCCAAGGAAATTCGTTCAGTATTCCTTATTTGACTACACAATCTCTGACGTTTTGGGACAAGATATGTTTGTGATTGAAGTTCTCATTTACTTCATTTCATATAAGCATGTGAGTTTTGAATATTGCCCATTAGATAAGATTACACTACACCCATAATCTGTTTATGTTTTACAAGAAATTTGATATCATATCTTTTTGGCTGTATCTTCATGAAATTAGGGGGGTTCTGCATGATTCCCTATTAAAGTCTGTGTTTTCAATTGTGTATTCAATCACTTGGGAATAATAAGAGGTTTTAAACAAGTTATTCGTCAAATCAATCAAATAAAATAGTGAATAGAATGAAATGCAATAAATCTAGTTGATTTATAAAGTTCTTGTTTTACTAGTTTAGTTAGCTACTTACTGAGCCGTGAATATGCTTGTGAGTTAATATCATGTCTTGAAGTAGAAAACTATAGATGACAGAGTAATTCCTAATACGGATGACGTTGCTATTCTCGGGAAAGTACGGTTTCAAAATTCGAATCTTTTAATCAGAAAACAAGAAAGCGATAAAAAACAAAAGCTTAGAAGACTGAAAAAATCTTTAAAATATTGCCTTTTTATACTCTACATAAAAATTTTTACCAAAAAAGCGTTTTTTTAATTTTTTTTTTATTTATTTCCAAAAAAAAAAGATGGGAAGTACAGTAAGAATTAAATTAAATTAAAGTTTGTACATATACATATAGTTTGAATATAATTAAAATTTACTTACTAGAAAACAAAATTACCGAATTGATAAAGGTAACGAACTTCATAATCTTATAGTGTGAACAAAAAAAAGTCTTTCGCTATTTAAATAAATAAAACTAGGATAAACTATATTTTTTGTACGAATAGAGTTCACAAAAGATTAGAAGATAATCTGGAAATGTAGTTAAATTTCCGAAGTCCATATATAAAACGTATTGCAGAGTTAAATGCAAGTTCCAGCTTACGAAAAGAAGCAGCATCGGGATTACTATAAACTACTGAGCAATAATTAATAAAAGGTAAGAAAAGAGCTCGAACAAAACGCAGTTTAGTTAAGACCGGAATAAAATTGGAAGAGAAATAAAGCTGACGTAAACCATAAAAAATTCGTTTGACAACCAAGTTTATATGATTTTCGCATGAAAGTTTACGATTTATAATAATTCCAAGATTATTTACTTCATCTACGTAAGGTACTATATTATTACTAATAAGAAGGGCTGGTATAGTAAAAAGTCAATAAACTCTTTGGAAATTACTATCCCCTTAGATTTTTGAGGGTTTAATTGCAACTTGTTTGCATTAGCCCATGCGTATATGCGCTCAAATTCTTCATTCATCCTCGCCGCACAATCTTCCATCAGACCAATAGGTCTTGAGAATTTAATCTGAGCATCGTCAGCATAGAGGTCCATTGTAACATCATGGCAAATATCGGGAAGGTCATTTATAAATAAAGTAAAAGGGAGTGAACCTAATATCGAGCCCTGAGGAACACCACAAAGAACTCTCAAAAAAGTTGGTACAAACCTGTTGAAACCTTTTATTTAGGTAGCTAGCAATGAGAAGTAGTGAAGTTTTGCTGAAATTGAAATTTAATTTTAGCTTTTGAAAAATCGAGCATGATATGTTTTTATTGTCAAATTCAGATCTTAATTCTTTAAAAAATTTTACAATAGCAGTTGTACAGCTGTGGTTTTTACGGAAACCAGATTGACAAGACAAACAAGTAAACTGTTTTGTTTAATATGTTCATCAATTTGATCACGCATTGAAATTTCAAAAACTTTCGATAGACATGGCAGAATACTTATTGGTCTATAGTCTTCAGGTGTATTTCTGTTAGAGTTTTTGGGTATCGGAATAACCTTAGCATACTTCCATATGGCTGAAATTCAGTTCATGTAATACAACACTTAATTATGTCCGTGAAAGTATAATAAAGGTGGGGTAAAATCATTTTGATAAGCTTAAGAGATATCCCATCATGAACTACTGCATTTGATTTGACTTTTTACTTGCGACTTATAGGTACTATAAGGCAAGTTATGCATTCGTAAGAAAAATCGAACTCGAGATTTCGATCAAAGTTGACATTACGATGATAGCGAAGACCAAAAAAGTGGGTCTCGCACTTCTGTCTGTCTGTCTGTCGGTTCGACTACAACCTAAAAGGCTCGGCCGATTTTCTTCAAACTTGGTAGATATGGGTTTTAATTTTTTCCCCCGGCTGTTTTTTTCTGTTTTTTTTTTAAGACCAAAAATAACGGTACCTGCCATACGATTTTTTTCGAAATTTTATAAATATTTTTTTTTTCTCAAAAACTGTCCCAAAGAATTTTTTAAAAAAAATTTGAAAAATTTCATTTGGTTAAAACTAGCTAATGGTTGAAAAAAATTTTACAAAAAATTGTTATTTTTGGTAGCCCCCCTCGGTCCATTTTTTTGTTCTTGATTTTCTCGAAAACAGTACAGCCGATTTATATAATTTTTTTTATGCCAAAGCTCCTCTAAAGTTTGAATATTATTACATATTCAAATTTTCGATTTTTAATTTTTTTGGATTTAAAAAAAAAATTCAAAATTTTTTTTTGGAAACTCAATATTTCAAAAACCCCATACTCGATTTTTTTCAAACTTTACAAATAAAAGTTTCTTAACATAACCTACAAGATTTGAGTAAAAAAATTTTTGTTTTATCTAAAACTAACGGTACCTTCCATACAAATTGTTTCTTTCGATTAATCTTTACGATCTATAATTTAATAAAAAAATTTGAGATCTAGATATTACTGACTGTACCTACCATAGAACGATTTTTTCGAATTTTGAATTACTCATTATCGGCATAACGTATTTTAACGAAATTTTTTATAAAGAAGCTCCTAAAAAGTTTAAAAAACATTGCATTTAAGAACTTAAGAAAAAATATTTTTTCAATTTTTAGGAAAAAAGTATTTTTTTTTTTGAAAGATTCGATATCTCAAAAACGGCTTAGTATTTTGTTTTTTTTTTGGAAATTAGACTTTTATTCGTACAATAATAAAAACTTAAGGTTGGCGTACCAAAATTTTTTCTTAAAATTTTTTTAAAAATTTTGTACATAAAAGTTTATTTTTTAAAGAAACCACTACAACGACTTATAATTTTTGTTCCTGCATAAATTCATATTTGCATAGCATTCTGTTTTTATCTCTTACTTCTAAAAGAATTTAAAAAATTCATTTTATCCTTATGAACAGTTTTCTCTAACAACATTCGTTTTTAAAATTCCTAGTCTGTTACATAGGAGCAAGTTCGTGCGACCCAGTCGTGCATTTTATTTCGGGAAGGGTACGAAATGTCGACAAAAAAAATGTCGACTGGACAAATATAAATTTCATCGACTGTTAAAATATCGGCTGAAGTTTGATCGACAAAAAAAAAGTCGACAGTTCAAAATCTCGACTATTAAAATGTCGACTGAAAACTTGTCGGTGAAAATGTCGATTTTTATCCAAAATTGAATTAAATAAAACAAGAATGCTCTCTTTTAATATGTTAACTAAATTTTATTATTAATTCAATTATATAAACTTTGCATACACCCAACCTCGCACCCACCCCAAATCCTATAGTGTGCCCAAGTATGGGGTTTTCAGGGGGGCAGCATGCCCCCCCTTACATAGCTCACTGTTTACGAGTCGACATTTTTTGAGTCGACATTTTTAAAATCGAATTTTTGATAGTCGACATTTTGATCAGTCGACATTTTTATCAATCGACTTTTTGAAAATCGACATTTTGAAAATCGATTTTTTTAAATCGACATTTTAAAAATCGGTTAATCGTCCCCAACTCTTTTATTTCATATCATTTAATGTTTCGTACTCAGAGACACAATGAAATTCAAAAGCATTTGGATTAAATTCATCATCATCAAAAATATTAAGTACATTCAAGTTATTTTCATTGAGGCTTTCTGTACTGCAATTGTTATTTCGAAGATAATAGTGTTATTAAGCAAATTAGAGTCCAGATCACATTTAAAGAACGGATTATCAATTATTTTTAATGATTTGAGATTCTTCCAAATAACGGAACTACACTGATTTGGCTTAAGTTTCGAGGAATAGAAGCTAATTTAGCTTTTCTTAATTCTGCAGTTACTTTGTTTCTGGAGTAAGTGTATATTTCCCAATTGACTCTACTTCGGTTTCGACGCCATCTTTGATACGATTTATCTCTAATATTGATAAGATTCTCTATTTGTTTGGAAAACCACGGTACTCTGGAGTCTTCAACTCTTTTTGATCGTAAAGGGACATTACAATCAAATATATCTTGAATTAGGGACTGAAATATTACAATCTTTTGGTGGACATCAGCCACGTTCCAGCAAAGATACCATGGAACACTTGCAGCATCTCGAGATAATTGGTTAGGATTGATTCGGCTAAAATTAAAGTCAAGCTTAAGCTAAAAAGTAACTTAAGCTTTTGCAACCCTGCTTCCCAAGCAAAATCCATCTAATTCATGTCGGAAGATTGCAAATGTTGATGTTTCGTAGTGTGTAGACGTTTGCCAGGAGCTTATCTTTTTGAAAGATCAGCAGCAAAAGTTCCTTTGCTAAGCAAAAAAAAACTATAAAAGAAAGTTTAACATTTCCTAGAGAGCATACAAATTGGAAAGGCGGAGAAAGAATTAAACAATGGATTAACATTTTGTGGAGCGATGAATCTTAGTTTAACTGGATCAAATGCTCGGCGCTATGTCAGGAGACCAAAAAATAAAAACATTTGCACCCCAAATACACTATAAAGAATGCTAAACATGGTGACGATAAGATTAAAGTGAGGGTGTGTTTCTCTTGGCATGGAGTGGGGTCTATTTTTCGAATTCACGAAATAATGACTGCCAAATTTTATGTGGAAAATATAATGGTGAGTGCCAAGTTGCCGTATGCTGAGGAGAATATGCACCTTCTATGGACTACCAACAGGATCATGATCCAAAAAATACATCAACTGCTTCAAAAGACTTTTTCTCACTTATAATATTGCTGTTATTGTTTGTCCTGGATTTAAATCCAATAGAGAATCAATGGAAGTATGTTAAGAATCGTATTGCAAAAGAAACATTACAAAATAAAAACAGTTTATGGAAAGGAGTGAAGGAACTATTAGAAGAAATACCAATCGAGACCTGTCACCAACTTATTGAGTTTATGCCTTGAAGATGCCAAGCTTTTGTAGAAAACGGTGGTAATGCAACTAAGTACTTAGTATTTATAGTAAGTTAAACACAAAAATATACACCGAAAAGTATGCTAATTATACTAATTTTTTAGAAAACTAAAATGAAAATTAAAAGGCTTTCGCAGCAATCGTTCCACTGGTGATCTGATGGCATATCTCACCGAAGAGTGGAACAGATCTTTACATTGTTTTGGAGAAAGTAAGATCATTGCGCTTGATATTTCTAAGGCATTTGATAGAGTTTGGCACCAGGCTCTCTTATCGAAAATGCGTGCGTTTGGCATCAACGTAACCCTTATTCGTTCGTTTAGAAATGACCTTCTAGATCATTCAATACCTGTTGTATTAGAATGATAACATTCTCGAGACCGCCAAGAATGCTGCTAAATGCCTAGTATTTCTATATCGTTGTAAGAAATTTTTCAACCCTTCTGATTTGGCTATCATTTATAAGGCGTTTATACGTCCAAAACTCGAGTATAACTCACACCTTTGGGCAGGCGCTGCTCAACCTTCTCTCCATTTATTGGATAGAATTCAGAACAGAGCGTTAAAACTGATTCGAAACAGAGCTATCATCGATTCATTCCCATCTCTTGAACACCGTCGGAATGTGTCATGGATTTCCCTGTTTTATCGCTTCTTTCACAAGCAATGCTCACTCGAAGTAGCCAGTTGCATTTCTCCCCTTTATCAATTCGCCCGTGATACCCGCTTGGCTAGGAATGCTCACCAGTTCACCCTTGAGTCTAACTTTGGTCGTACCGTCAAATATAGAGATTCGTTTTTTAGTCGCACAACACGATTATGGAATAACTTACCCGGCACAGTTTTCCCCTGCCATTTCAATTTGCAAACATTCAAAACCAATGTTCATCGACACCTCCTTTCTCTCCCCTCCTAATTTCCCCCTCGCCAGTGCTGTGCTTAAAACATTATAAGGGTCCCGTAAAATACCCTTGAGCGCGAGTGAATTATAAAAAAAAATGATGTCCCTAAAAAAATTAACATAAAAAAAAGGTGAATCATATTAAAATTTATTTTAATTAATATCTTGACTAAATTGACTAAATAAATTAATAGTTTGGAAAACTTTGACACAATATAAACCATTTGTTAGAAATTGTATTATGTATAAAAATAAATACTGGCAAAGTCAATACTCGTATCATTGCTCGTTTTCAAGATATTCTAGTCGAAAAACAAATATTACCACTTTTTAGTAGATTTTTTTATATTTTTGTTAAACCTGTCAATTCGATACTTGTCAAAATTTAACCATATGTTAATAATTGTATTATGTTGATACCTTCCCGTAACAATGCACTAAGCGACACTTTTTTCGAAAATGACTTTTTGATGAGGAAATATACTATATGTTAAGGGCCACGTTTTGGCCTGGGTTTCGCCAACCTATTATGCATGAAAAGGAAACTAGAGTACAAATAAAAAAATTTATCAACTGCCATGTTTTCTCATTAAAATAATGTTTCCCCCTGAAATTTGTATTATCCGTCAAAAAAATTATGCTACATTAATAAAGATCTCATTGTCGTGAGCAAAAAAAAAAAATTGTTAGATGTCACTTAGTTTAACCAAAATTGTCTCTTAGCACACTATGATTCAACTAGAACTTTCTTCGTTTTTTTCGTTTCCTGAACAATTTTAGAAATGTCGCTTAGTATACATTCTTACGGGAAGGTATCGATGTATAAAACAACATGCTTTAGAAGGCACTATCGATGTTCATTCCCAAGAAATTCGACTTGAAATACAATTTTAACTAGTTTTAACTAGAATTTTTAATAGTTTTTTTATTTAAAAAAAAAACTATTAATTCAATATTTGTCAACATTTTACCAATTCTACAAAATTATACTATGTATAAAATAAACCAAATGAGAAGTCAATATCACTACTAGTTCTCGAGAAATTTGAGTCGAAAAACTATTTTTACCAATTTTCAATAGAATTTTATATAGTTTTTTATTTTTTGTAAAAAAACTGTAAACTGATTTTTTTTGAAATTTTTACCAGTTGTCAAACACATTATTTTTCGTAAAATAAAATTATTTTGAGTTTCAAATTGTTTTCCGTTCTTAGGATATCTGGGTTATGAAATTTTTTTTCAGTTTTTTTTTTGTAAAAAAATATCGGTATGTTCATTTTTTTCCAAATTCATACCAAATCTGTATGACATTAAATTTTATTTGAAATCAATAGCATTATTTTTTCGTGAGATATTTGAAACTAACCAAAATTTTTACTTTTTTTTTAAACCGTTATAGTGAAAAAATTACTCACTGAATTTTAATAAACGCCCTTTCAGCCTCTTTTGAAGTTATCTATTAAACAAAATTTATTTGAAGTCGATATCTTTACTCGTTCTTGAGATATTGACGACGAAAAATGGTACCAGAACGTACGGACGTACGAACCTACGAACGTACGAAAAAGTTTCGAAAAAGTTTACATTAAGTTTAAAATAAGTATCTGTATATGTGTCGTAGAATTCTTACTACGTATTCGTGATCGAAATCAATTTCAAATTTATCAAAATATTTACAATGGTACACTTAGACGTATACTTACTTTTTTTTAGATTGTGCTATAAATTATTTTCATCGTTGTCTTTTAATTCGATAAAATTATGGAATTTTATGAATTTCATTAATTTGAATAAGGTCAAATCTCACTCCGAGACTATCATCCTCATATATAACTAGAAAACTCTTAAAAACATATACATACATGTCATGCTTGGAAAAATTGTCTATGTCGAAAAGAAATAGCAAGCGAAACTAGGTACAAGCTTATCGAAATAAATAATAAATCAATAATGTGATCAAAAAAGGAATTATATCACGTGTGCGGCTTTGAGGAACCTGATTTCAAAAGATGCAAAGATATTTTGTAAGGCATATTTTCGGGCTTTCAACTAAGTACAACTCGTACATACATTCTTTATGTGAAAAACCGTCTACTATTAAATTCATATAAATGTATGTTACTTATGTGCATCTAGGCTTCACTTAAGTTACCACCTTTGTATATAAAACTGATAGTACTCCATGAAGACGAACGACTGACGCTATATCTGAGGCATAGCGATAGTACTTGTGGATTTGTCTCTGCTAAATTTAATAGGGTAGGGTGGGACACTTTCGACGGTGGGGCACATTCGACTTTTACAACTGTGAAAAGACAGTTGATTTGTTAATCAAAATTTTAATGGTATCATATACGTATTTTTACAGTTCTCTTTCGACTGCTGTGGTGTCTAGAGTATTTTTTTCATATTTAAGTGATTTTGTGTAACTTTGCTCAGGCACGAGGTAAGCGCTATTTTATTTTGTGGTAGCGGAATTTAATAGGTGTCCAATTCAAGTTGTAGTGTATTATTAAAAGTAGATGATGGTATATTTTCTTTAAGTTATCTTTAGAAGTTTTTAAAAAAAATTAATTTTTTTATAAAAACTAAGTGTGGGGCACTTTTGACGATAGCACGTGGGGCACTTACGACAATAGTCGAATGTGCCCCATTTTATTTCCGTAATTTTTTTTAGAATGGTTCGCTCATATAAGAAGAAGACTGATCGCTGCGAAATCGATGAAACAAAGCTTAAAACTGCTCTGGGAGAAATTTTAAGCAAAATAGAAACATCTACGTCAGCGGCTCGAAAATATGACTTGAAACGTACGACACTTATTTCCAGACTTAAAAAACTGAATCCAAATACCGAGTCCAGTGATTCCCACCACAGTTCAACATTCAACTCCAAATATACGACCCAACAAGTGTTTTCCAAACATCAGGAGCGTGAACTCGTGGATTACTTCAAAAGGTGTTCTGCTCAAACTTTTGGATTTTCGTATTCAATGGCTCGAAAGTTTGCTTTTGAATATGCAACAAAATATAATGTTACAGTTCCTAGTTCATGGTTGGTCAAAAAGGAAGCTGGTATCGATTGGGTTCGTGGACTTCTCAAAAGAAACCCTGATATTTCCTTGCGCAGACCCGAAAATATAAGCTTAGCAAGATTAAGAGGCTTTAATAAAATTTCCGTGGAGGAATTCTTTACAAATTTAAAAAGATTCTACGAAAAGAATCATTTTGAACCTAAAAGTATTTTTAATTTGGATGAAACTGGTATTTCAACGGTCTTAGCACCTCCAAAGGTAAGACAATCTTTTAAAATAATATTTTGAATTTGTTGACTCAAAACTAAAACTTAGGTAATAGCAGAAAAAGGGAAACGCTCTGTAAGCCAGGTGTCATCCGCAGAGAGGGGGACTCTTGTTACAGTTGTAGGGATTGTTAATGCTGCTGGTTGGGCTCTACCTCCAGTGTATGTCTTCCCCAGGATCAGATTTAAGTCTGAATTTATTAAAGACGGTCCCAGCAACTGTATTGGTCTTTTGAGCAAAAATGGATGGATAGTCGGAGAACTGTTTATTCACGTATTAAAGCACATCCAGAATTTTACCAACTGCTGCAAAGATAAACCTATTCTTATTATTTTGGATAACCATTCATCACACTATGGACTGGAAGGTATAGACTTTTGTCGAGAAAATGGCATTGAGCTCTTGTCTTTTCCACCTCATTGCTCCCATAAGCTACAACCACTGGACGTTTCCATATTTGGCCCATTCAAAAGCTATTGCAAAGCATTTTTTAACGAGTTTCAAGTGAATAGCCCAGGCAAACTGATATCAATTTACGATATTGCTCGACTGACAAAAGTTCCTTTTCAAAGAGCTTTTTGTCCTGAAAATATTGAGAAGGGGTTTAAGGCCACAGGAATATACCCTTTTAACAGCTTAATTTTTCAAGACTCTGAATATTGCACGGCTACAATTCCTTTTGAACACCAAAATGAACCATCAATTATACAAGAAGACATTCAAAGCACTTGCCAAGAGATAAGGCCGGTTCAAATCACTCCTCATGAGATAAGGCCAGTTCCAACAATTCCCCCACCAAAATCCATAAATAGAATAAATAAAGGAAAATCCAGAGTCTACACTGAGACCCCTGAAAAGAACAGAATCATTGAACTAAAGCGCAAACAAGAAGAAAGAAAATCTAAGAAAAAGAAGATTACAAAAATCGAAAAAAATAATAAAAAAAAAGCTGAAATCGATGATACGAGTACAAGCGATTCGGATGAGTTTAGTGTTGCAGATTCAGATAAGTCAGTTGGACCAGTTGTAGAAGATGAAGTTTCTGATTTAGAAGAATCAAATACAAGTGATTATAAAATCAAGCGCGACACTAAACTTAACATTGGCGACTATGTTTTGGTCAAGTTTGACGCACGAATTGCCAAATATTATGTTGGTCAGATAACTCGATTTGAAAATAAGAACGAGTTTAATTTTTATGTAGATTTTTTCCGTAAAAAATCGAACAATTGGCAATTTTTTAAGCCCCTCTTTGAAGATATATCTCTTGTCTTGAGAAGTGATATCGAGTTGAAGCTGCCGTTACCAGAACACCCAGCTGGATCATCAAGATATTCTAATCTAATTTTTTTCAGGAACGTTGACATGAACCCTTACAACGTTCAATGAATTCGTTTTTACCGAAGTTTACTTTTAAAAAAAAGATTCAATACCTTCATCGATAAGTTATTGATAGTTTGTGATCTTATTTGATATATACTGCGTATGTATATTCGTATAAAAACTGAATGAGATTTTAATTTTAATTTTAATTTAAACATTAATTTCTGAAGTACCTAGCTTATTTAATTTGTATGTTTTTAGATATAAGATTGATTTATTTAAATAAATAAGAAACAACGTGCCATAACCGAGCAAAAAATATCTTTTTTGTTCTACATTCTGTGGCATCTACATTTGCGTCGAATGTGCCCCACGAGTACGACGAAAGTGCCCCACCTATGGGGCACTTTCGACATTTTGAAGCAGTTTCTTAACATATTTTTTTTAAACTCCTAGGTTTGAGTAAAGTCTTCAAGCTTTGTGAATTCCTTTAGTAAAATTGCTTAAGTTTCAAATAAAACAAAAATCTCATTCAAAAATACATTTTTATAAAAGTTATAAGGAATTTACAGAAAATCTGTCAAATCTGCCCCACCCTACCCTAATAAAAAAAAAACTTGTTTTTACTACTTGTTTTGTATCTTATCTCACTATCCACTGTAAAATCCTGTGCTAATTTCAGCGCCACCACCACTATAGCGTTGGTACCACAAAATCACACTCCATGATAATACTTAAGTTTATATATACCAAGGTTATAAATATAAGTGTGTATGTACTCGTACATACGAGTATATTTACAAAAAATAACAGGTTTTCAAGAAGTGCAAGATTTTTGGCACAACATGAAAAATGTGAAAATTTCAAAAATATCTTCTAAATATAAAGGATATTGTTTTCATTTATTTTTGATTTAATATATTTGTAAAATAAGTAAATGCAATATAATTAACACAATTGGTCAACTAAAGGGTTTTCCATCAAAAGTTTTGTACCGTTATGTTTGAATAAAACAAACTGTAAGTGAGATATAATTTTAGATATTTTGTATACTTCATATATTATGAAGGTAAATGTACATATACGAGTATCATTACGTTATGTATAAAATATAACTTCACTCAAATGTTCATCCCGACTTCGCAGAATTCTGGATTCGAAACGTAATTCAAGCACATCAATCAGGATAAATTTGACGAATTTTATTGATTATGTTGGCTTTCAGCGCAGCTATGGTTTGTGGTTAGTTGGCATCGACCTGTGATTTAAGAAAGCTCTATAACAGTGAGATACCCAATTTCAGAAATCGCTCTGAAGAAACGCTAATTTTGGCATAGTCTGTGTGGTACGCAGCATCGCTTTGTTGAAACCATTCAATTCAGACCAAAATAAATTGGTTATTTTATCGATCCATAGTTTTAGCAGTTGACGGTGAATTGTGATCATCCCGAATTCAACAATTTTGCTTGTTGACGAACCCATTTATCTAGAAAAGGACTTCTTCGCGGAACATTAACTTCCAACTGCTCAAAAGCACAGATAGCCAACACACGTGCGTCGTTGCCTATTCTCGACAGGCCGAGTTTTTGTGCGCCCGATGCAGAATTAAATGCCTCGGATTCAACTGCACACTCACATGGGCGATATTTTCTGTTTGACTCGAATATATCCATTACGTTGCACGCAAAGAGCGGGAACAGAAGACTCACTTTCAGAAAACTATTTTATCATTTTGCACATATTGTTGAACGCTATATCTATTCATGTTGATTTGAGATATAATTAATAAATGACACCCAATTTGACAGATGGACCTTCGACAATATGGCCAATTAGGTCGCAGTGCAAGCCGCCTCTCAATATTTTTTTGAAGGGTATAATATTGCAGCATGGAATGGCTGTCTCAACTGAGGCTAAATAGGTGTTGGAAGGTGTAAATTCTTTTGACCTTGAAGGTGTAAATACCTTGACCTTACGTCGAAGTATCGTCTGCAGGGTAAGGACACAGCGGTATGTTTTATAGGTGACTTCAGATGATTTCAGTGATATTTTTTTTTTAAACGAGGACTGACAAGCTGGCAATCTTTAATGATCCAGTTTTCAGGACTCGATGGCAATTATGGTATTCCTTAAAGGCTCGTTAAAGACGCTGCAGTGAATTGGGATTCCCCCAACGTTGGTCTTTGTAGGCAGGACTTGACTTGTTTATGTATATGGAATTTTAAATGATTGCTGAGGGCTTACATGGGTCTAGTGTGGGTTGCAGCAATGGGCCTCCTGGATTCCGAGTGCACTGCCAGGTTAGGATTCCCAAGAATCCACAATACTTGAGTATATGATTAGTGGTTGTTTTGGCAGACTGTGAAATTCTCATCCTGGCCTGACCCTTGGTGGGAAACTAGTTTGGGGCGCCTGGCATGTGTGCCTTGGTCTTCCGATCAAGTACATGTAGAAATAACGTTGATCTGGAGGTACATATAGTGACTCTCAGTTGTGCGTAAACGTTGTAGTTTTTGTTCATATGTCATTGATTTTGAGTTCGCGATAAAGTTGAGTATATTTGGATGCTCTCCATTAAAGTTAGCTCTTTTTTTGTTGTTTTTAACGACACGGGTAGTCCTTGTTTCGGTCCGATTTCCTTTGGTTGTTCGGGTGCTATTGTTGTTTTTTTGGTTTGTGTGTATAGGTATGCAACTTTGGCTGTATATGCTTCTGCTTGTCTGATGGTTGGGTGTGCATATCCGAGGTTTCTAGACCTTGAGCGTTAAGGAGGTAACCTAGAAGTGGCCTTCAGGGTTGCGAAGTACGACCAGAACCTAAATTTCCTAAGGCAGAGTAATTAAAGTGTCGCAAGACATCTGTAAGTATTTTGGTGCCTGGGGGGCCAACATCGCAGATACATATGGCACACCAGGTTTTTTGGACGCGAGAGCAGTTAGATAGGATACACCTCGCTCCTCAGCAAGGGGTGTGTGAATGACTTAACATAATCACAAAATTGCTACCGGGCTAGTGTAATACGTTAGGTGTTAGGGTGATGGTTAACTTCGTTTTAGTGGATAGGCCTGCCTTTGAATTAAACTTAACCAAACAGATGTTTAGATAAAACTTTTTTCGGTTCTGTCTATCATAGAACAAGAATTCAAACATATTTTTGTGCAGAATAATAAAGAATAATATGTTTAGTTCTCGCATACTCCCACTTTCAAGAGACAATTTACTTCCCACACACATCAAACTGATTAGCAGGAAAACGCATTTCAAGCTATTGCCTCAAAGCTCACATGGATGACAGAATTCTTGAAATTGTATTTTGTGATTTGTCTTGCAAAACAAAACCTGTTAAGGTAGGTACCTAAATACATATGGTATTTTTTTTTTATTAAATATTTAATTCTGGTAACAACTTAACAGCATCCACTCTTGAGCTCCTTCCACATATACGTCAAAAGGAACTGACCTACACATATACAACGAAATTCAAATTATTTTTCTCTGTACAATTTTGTAAACAAAACAAACACTCATGCGCCTACCAAACAATTCAATATTTGTTCTACGATATAATGGATGCCACATTATGGCAGGTTGTTCTAGGGCAATAGGCCATCAGCACTTTCTCTTTTAGATTTTTTCCTCATCCCTAAAAGAAGCTTTAACAGTTCGTTTTTCTTTTATTTTTCATTTTAAAGAGAGAGAAAAACTATTGAAAGAGTTTTAACTTTCCAAGAGCAAAGAAAAGCTCTTCCAACAAGCTTTTTCGCCCATGTGGAACGTATTTTCCGAAGGAAAAAAGACTAAAAAGAGCGAAAAACCAATCGCATCTGCAACCAGCAAGCAATAGTAAAACAAGTGGAAAACCTTATGGAAAATCCGTGTGTACACAAAATACGGAACAAACGCAGTAATAAAAAAATATTCTGTGGATCAACACATGGATACTCAACAAAACATCAAGTATCTATATCTTTTGGGGCATGATTTTCATTTTCCAATCTTATGGATTCAGTTAAGATGTATTATTCGCCCGGTTCGAATGTCTTTCCATACGGACGTGGTAATTGTTGTTGCTTATGAAAACTCTTCTCTATATATACATCAGCAATATAAAAGATATGAAGATACAAATGAATTTCTATTATTGAAAAAAATAAAGAAAAAGAAAATAGCAAATATTTAAAAGGCAAACAAAAAAAAAAAAACTAAACAATACACCTAATAATTGTTGAATGTTGTTCCTTGATTGAATCCTTGCAATTTTTGTACAGCTAATGTATGTTCGTGTTTTTTGCGTTCGTGGTTCGCGCGAGTTTTTGAGAAAATAATGTGAAAATTTCCTTTCGAAGTGTATTAGATACAAAAGTATCTAAAAAGTGCTCAGTGCTTCATAAGGAATTGTGCGTGTATTGCAGTATCATCCTCGAGCAGGAAAATTGTGTTTTTTGGGAATTTTCAGAAAAAATCCACTAAAAAAAATATGCAAATAAAAACAAGCAAGCAAGGGATAAATTAAAATTTTGTTTGCATAAAAAGAAAAACCCTGTGGAGTTTTGCAAACGTTCGTGTATGTTGTGACAGGACACAGGAATAACAGGAACGCTAATTCTTTCATAAATAATTTCTCTACAAATTGCATTAAAATCTTAACAAACATTAATTTCGTATTCAAAGAAAGTACGATGGGCCACTGTAAGTGGCGCCCAACAGACAATGCCAACTCTGCCAGATGTAATTGCATTCCATTAACAAAAGAAATTACATGAATAAATAAAAATTCAAATAACTCATCTCACCTGTCCTCATATTCTTGTTGCGCTAGCTGTAGCTCATTTCATTGTAATTTTCATTGAGATGGTACAATAAAATAAATATATTTAATTGTAAAATAATGTGCCAAATTGAAATAATCTTCCAATTTATCGCTGTACTTCGTTGTCACCGTGTCGTACACAATTGTAATTGTATTTATCGTTGTAAAATTGTTCGTAATGCACATCATCGACAACAACCTACATCATCATCCCCAATGAATCCACAACTAGATATATGAATTTGTAAGCATTTTAATAACTAAATTGTAAATAAAAAAAATTCAAAAAAAAAACCATGTACATAAAAGCTATTTATGTAAAGCCATATTTTTCCTGAAAAATTGGTTTTCAAAACAGCAATCGAAAAGTCGGATAGACACGGGTAAAGATTTCAACAAAAATAATAAAACAAAATAAAAAAAAAAACAATTCATATAAAAATTAAACAAAACAAGAAAATTAATAAAATTACTGCGAATACTTTAACAAATCAAATCAAAATATTTAATCAAAAATTAGATTTTAACAGAAATAAAAAAAAAATAATTATAAGATTATATCCAATTTCGCTTTACATAAAAAATATCTCAATGTTTAATATAATATAGGATTTTTTTAAAATTTAATTTTTTACCGAATTCGTCGGGACCAATCAGAATTAATTTAAAAAAAAAGTATCGAAGGAGAGTTTTACGTACAGTACTGGCAAGAATCAGAGGAGGCGTTTCGAAGTAAATTATAAATGTATTTTAAGTAGAGTTCAAATCCGATAATAAAACTAATACATAAGTTAACCATCAGATAAGCAATAATATTGTTGAACGCTCCCTCCCACCTATCTGACATTGCATAGACTAAAATACATATACACATATTTAGAAATAGTTTCATTAATTAAAATCAATTAAAACGTCCACCGTAAAAAAAAAAAACAACAAATAATCTCACACTCAACTCAACATTTACACTAAAGCAGAAACTCTATAACTATTTTCAACAATGGACTACATGCAACAATTTGTGTCCGCGAACATCAACAGCAACATCAATACTGGCAACATTAGTACCGATGACTTTCTGGCTATTTTCTCGTCGAGTCCGAGCCCAACGGACTATCAAATCAGCAATCAATCAAGCGCCAGCGCCGCCTCAACAATCTCAACAACATTCGGCTTGAGTCAGTCGGGATCACCTGATCCGGCAGCTTCAGTGTCGTCAACTATTTACGGCACAACGACACTATCCTTCAACGATACCCTGCTATTTATCAACAACAACTTCAATACAAACAGTAACTATTTCTTCACAAACAACAATACGCCTAACGGTAATGTAACGACCACGATACAATACAATGATACCTATCCAAGTGGCTATACATTGACGCACATAATTATCGCGTCGATAATCGTTACGATACTAATGATTATTATTGTGGTGGGAAATATGTTGGTGATAATAGCTATTGCAACGGAGAAATCGTTGAAGAACATCCAGAATTGGTTCATAGCTTCGCTGGCGGTGGCGGATTTCTTCTTGGGGTTGATAATCATGCCGTTCTCCCTGGCAAATGAGTTGATGGGTTATTGGATATTTGGAAGTTGGTGGTGTGATATCCATTCGGCAATGGATGTCCTTTTGTGTACGGCATCGATAATGAATTTGTGTTTGATTTCGTTAGATCGGTATTGGAGTATTACGAAGGCGGTTGAGTACTTGAAGTCAAGGACACCGGCGAGGGCAGCACTGATGATTGCATCGGTGTGGATAATGTCGGGATTGATATGTATACCACCGTTATTAGGATGGAAGGTGAAACGACCCGAGGGTAATTTGCCTCAATGTGCGGTAAGTTGGATTTCATGTCTTTTCCTAACTGTTGATAGAATTTATATAATTGAGCTGATATCCTTAGGTATTTTTTTTGTATTTTATTCACTTGGGAATTCATTTTGGAATACGAAATTTATGGCAGTGAAGATTTATTCTGTATTCCACGATAAACTATACCTCTGACATTTTCAAGAGCATATGCAAATACATCAATGGGATGGGGTTAAGCATATGGCATGACTATTCGACAGGTGGCAGTGGCAATATTTATTGAGTTTTCAATCCAATATATATATCTGTACAGGTTTAGTAAGATATTGTGAAAAATGTGCCCAAAGAAAATGTAGAGGATGGTATCCTTTAGAAAAGATGGAATTTATTATAGCCAGACATCTAGAAAAGTCTTTATTTACGTGGAATAACTTTGAATAGAGTGAAATTTAGTATGGCACAAGAAATTCATTCTTCTTATTTGATATTAAAACACAGAGTAGGTATATGTGACTCTTAATACATTATGTATGTACATACATATTTTTATTTTCAGTTCTTTGACACTGGGTTTAAATAAAATTCTGGGTAAGGTTACAGCGCTTATGTTTTCCTAAAGAGCTTTAACACGATTTTCAGCATGAGAAATGAATATTTGTGTTTTTACTTGCGACTTATAGGTACTATAAGGCAAGTTATGCATTCGGAAAAAAAATCGAATTCGAGATTTTGATCAAAGTTGACATTACGATGATAGCGAAGACCAAAAAAGTGGGTCTGGCAATTCTGTCTGTCTGTCTGTTCGACTACAGCTAAACGGCTCGGCCGATTTTCTTCAAACTTGGTAGATATGGGTTTTAATTTTTTAAGCCCAAAAATAACGGTACCTGCCATACGAATTTTTTTCGAAATTTTATAAATATTTTTTTTTTCGCAAAAACTGTACAACAGATTTTTTTAAAACAAAATTCAAAAAATTGCATTTAGTTAACCCTAGGTAATGGTTGAAAAAAAAAATCAAAAAACTTATTATTTTTGGTACGCCCCATGGAACCATTTTTTTTGGTTTTGATTTTCTCAAAAACGGTACAACCGATTTTGATCATTCTTTTTCTGTAAAGGCTCCCCAGCAGTTTCAATATTATTGTGAATTCAAGTTTTCAGTTTTTTTTTTTTTTTGGATTTTAAAAAAAAATTTAATTTTTTTTTTTGAAACTCAATATTTCGAAAACTAAATAAAAGTTTCTTAAAATAATCTACAAGATATGAGATAAAAAATTTATTTTACCTAAGAATAACGGTACCCTCCATACAAATGTTAAAAAATGGTTTTCGAAAATCGTATTTTACTCGAAAACGGATTTTGCTTACATTTTTTTCTTTCGAATAGTTTTTAGGATCTTTAATTTAATGAAAAAAAACTTCAAAACAAGATATTAGAACGATTTTTTAAAATTTTGGATTTCTCGTTATTGGCATAACGGATTTTAATGAAAATTTTTTAGAGAGAAGCTTCTAAAAAGTTTGAAAAAAATTGCATTTCAAAACTTAAAGAAAAATATGTTTTTTTTTTTCAATTTTGAAAAAAAAAAAAAACAAAAAATTATTTTTTTCGAAAATTCAATATCTCGAAAACGGCTCAGTATTTTTTTTTGTAAATTAAATTTTAATTCGAACAATATAAAAACTTTAAATTGGCGTACCAAAATTTTATTTATTTGGTTTTCTAATGTTATTTTAAAAAAGGCCGGTAAAACATAATTTTAAAGCTTATTGTCCTTAGTCTTTCGGAAGGAACCAATTTTGAAAACATGGGACAAAAATTGGTAAAAAAATAGAAAATTAAAAAGCCGAAGGCGAAGGAAAATACTTTTGAATAAGAGAACCTGCAGAATGATGTTTAGGCATATTCCAAAAAATAAGAATTTCCTTAAAACGATCAAATACCTCGGCCATTAGCTCTGGAGGAAGTTCAACATTATGTCGAAATCCACAAACTTCATCGAACTGATAGAAGTAATCCCATGAGGAAGCCTCTCTACGGCTTAGTTTTTTTCTTTTTTTAAATCCTATTATGTGAAGCTTTTAAATTTAGGAACTCTCTTATAATATCCTCCCTATCATAAGGAAAAGTGGGCAAAATAGTTTTAACTTCTTGGAAAACCTTTCCCATAGAACGTTTTTCTTCCTGCGCCCAGCTAAAAATTCAGATTTCATTCCCAAACGGATGGAAACCAATAGTTTGATATCAGCATCGGACCAGATTTTGGCCTCGTATTCGATCATGTGGATGGATAGTTACTCGTATTAATTTCTTATCGAAGATGAAAAAAAGCAATATTTTTACGAATACGAGTAAAGAATACGTATAAATTAATTGAAAAAAAAAATTACTCACATTTGTTCCTCTACCATGCCAAATTGACCACATTTTGACTGTAAATTTACTTTTATGAATACAAATGTTGCCATGCTCATGCAGAGATGATGCTGTTTGCTTACAATTATGAACGCAATTTTTGCAGGACTGCGGAAGTTTTACAAATACGAACTCAGACTTTCTAATACAGACATAAACAGAACAAGACAGAAACAAAATCATATCAAATATAAAAGTCAAAATATTCTCAGAGTACTAGGGTACTTTTCAAATTGTTATCGGAAAATTATAATACTTCATTAAAGTTCGAAAAAATTTAATTTTATATTAATTTTCTTATACAGGGTGCGTTTTATATCCCATGGCAATATTTTCTTAATAACTTTTAAAAGCAATAATTTATGTTTAATTGGTGATTATTATAGTCTTTCACATTATGTATAATTGGCGGTGGCACAAAGGCGAACTTTTTGAAGCACATTTTGCATAACACTGAGACATTCCTATTTCTTGTGCACGGCATCGATGAGTCTTTACTTTTTCTCTATTTGCTTTTAGCTTTTAACTTTAGCTCTGCAACGGCAGCGTGTGATAAGCTCATTAAATTCCGATCTTGACAGCATTGTAGAATGAGGTGTTAGAAACCGCATGGAGTTTAATGCTTCGAAAACCCAAAGCTGTCTTCTGTCCGTCAAGCGTTATATTCCACCCCTGCTTGCATTGAACAAACTAAAAAGCTTTCTTTTCTCGGTATGTGTATTACTCAGCATCTTTAGTGGCATGATCACATATTTGATGTTGCGAAAAATGCCGCAAAATAATAAGGTTTGCTTCTGATCTGGCTACAATTTATAAGGCATACATTCGGCCTAAGCTTGAGTATAACTCCTATTCCAAGTAACATCGTTGGAGCTACTCGTAAATGTTATTTAAATGTTCTTAAACAGCTCTAAGGCTGAAAACACACCGGATAAAGCAAAACGTTTTTTATTCGATAGTCAAAAAAACATTTTTTATTTGAACACACACCAAGCGAAACAGAATAAAACAAAACGTTTTGTTTCGTTTGGTGTGCGTTGAAATGAAACAAAATATACGAACTATCGTAAAAGCTTAACTCCGGCTGAAAGATTATAACTCTACGGCAAGTAAACAAAAAAAACATTTTTGTGTTTACAAAACAGACATTATGTGTTTATTTATAAGAAAAGAGAAAAGCTTTTAATCCTGCCAATCTTCAAATGTCATAGTAGGAAGTAGCAATCCACAGCTTATCAATAGTAAGTTTATTGGCATGTTCCTTATCTTTATAATTATAGATAGGTAGCGCTTCTTGCCTTAATTAAAAAAAATTAACTTCTCTCCATCTACATATGTATGTATGTATTTCATATTTATTTAAAATTTGCGCACAGAGTAAACTTAGAAGCAAATAAATTTGTACAGTGCAACGAAAGAAGAAAATAAAAACAACGGAGTCAAAGTTTTGTTTTGCAAAAAACAATAGGTCAGCTATCGGCAACAAAACATGTTTTTCTGTTTTGCTTTTGTTTTTATGTTTTGTTTCATTTGGTGTGCGTTGCGCCATAAGAAAGTATGCAGTTATCGGCAACGACCTTTGTTCGAAACAGTTTTGTTGCATTCGGTGTGTGTTGCGCGTATACAATAGCATGTATTTTCGACAACCACCATCGTAACACTTCAAAACAAAAACATGTGTTTTGTTTCGTTTTCTTTGGTGTGTTTAGTCTCATAAGAAACAATGTTCTCTTGTTTCACGAAACAAAAAAACATGTTTTGCTTTATCCGGTGTGTTTTCAGCCTAAGAGAGTCAAATGAAGGCCCTAGCTCAATTTCAAAACTAATTGCAGCTCCTGGTAAACAATCTCCATAATGGAGTTTCTTAATAATCTTTAGCTCTGTTACGTTTAAAACCTTTCTGCTCGATAAATATGCTCCATAATAATGTTTTTATATCATCTTTCAGAAAGCATAAATGTATTTTCTTCCGTGCCGCACCCTGTACTTACAATATTTTAACATTCTCTGGGTCAGGTATTTGGTTCTGCTCTACACAATGCAAAGCAAGAGCAGTGGACTGAAAACTGTTGCGGAGATTTTGGTTAGAAGTCCCTATATTTACAGTTGGACGATTCCTCCATCCCGATTTACTCGATGACCGCTTAGGACCATTTTTTTTTTTTGATAACAATATTGCCATCAGGGTTGTGAATTTTTGATTTAAAAAAATCATAAGTCATAAGTCTGTAGATGATTTGTGAATTAAAAAAATTTAAGTCATAAGTTAGTTAGTGACTTATGATTTAAAAAAAATTTAATTCATAAGCTACTAAGTGACTTATGTATTAAAAAAAATTAATACACTACCTATAAGTGACTTATGATTTGAAAAAAAATAACTCACTACCCATAAGTGACTTATGAATTAAAAAAAATTTAAATCATGAGCAAGTTAGTGACTTATAAATTAAAAAAAAAATTAATTCACAAGCTACTAAGTGACTTATGAATTAAAAAAAATTTAATTCATAAGCTAGTTGGTAAATTGTAAATGTTTAAGCTTGTTTTGACTACATAATTATTTAATTATTAACGAAGGTAGATTTCAAGCCTTTGTGTATCATAAAATTATTATGCTAGCTTATAAATTTTCCAAATAATAATTTTTTAATCCATTAGCTTATGAATTAATTTTTTTTAATTCATTAGTCAGTAACTAGCTGCTGAATTAAATTTTTCTTAATTCATAAGTCACCCACTAGCTTGTGAATTAAAGCCAAGCTTAAGCTAAAAAGTGACTTAAGCTTTTGCAACCCTGATTGTTTTTCAATATTGATCGCATTTAGAAATGGTGATGCACTTTGTGTCCTTCAATTTTATTTTATTAGATTGCCTTAATATTAATTCAATTTCGCTTATACAAAACCTCCTTATGTACAAAAAAAAAATACACGACTGGATCGCACAAATTGCTCTTAGATAATGTAAAAGACAAAGAATTTCAAAAATGAATGTTATTAGAAAAAAACTGTTCATAAGCATAAAATTAATTTTTTTAATGACTGAAACAACTCCTTTAGTAGCTGGAGCTACCTATAAACACAAGATAAAGATGACATATGTTTTAAGAAAATATTAGTTTATGCAAGAACAAAATTTTAATTCGTTGTAGTGGTTTCTTAAAAAAATAAGCTTTTTATATACAAAATTTTTAAATCATTTTTAAGAAAAAAATTTAGTACGCCAATTCAAACTTTTTATTATTGTTCGAATAAAAATTAAATTTACAAAAACAGATAGGTATTGAGCCGTTTTTGAGATATCGAATTTTCCAAAAAAAAATGATTTTTTTTTCAAAAATTCTTTACACTTTAAAAGAGCTCTTTTAACAGCAAAACAAATCTTTAAGGTGTTATTTAAGAGCTGTAAGCTATATCTTCATGTATGTATGTATAAGAATATTTCTTGGGATATCTGGGGAGGTGTTCCTAAACCTCACCTGCACATCTAAGACAGAATCTAAAACAGAGCCATTAGACTAATTGGAGACAATTCTATTACGAAAATTTTTTCTTCTACAAAAAGTACTCTAATGAGTACTGCATTCCGCCCTTGTATCAATTTTGACATAATACTCTAATACTCGTCTTGTTAATGGATGTGGTTCCAATTGGATGGAACCATGTATCCCAGAGCTGATACCATAATGCACACTCTGCACAGTTGATCTTAAGCATAGGCGATATAAACTGGCCACAGAGTTCGTGTGATTTGACCCCGTTAGCTTTTTTCTGGGATTTCGCCTAGATATTTATGAGGTAGGACTCAGCTTTTCAGCTCCAAATGACTAACGTCCTCAGAATCGATATGTCCCGTGCCATGGTTTATGATAGTAGCTACAGAGTTACCTGTTACTCTCGTGTTTAAATCTCAATTTTGATTAAAATTCATTACAACCCTTATTTCAAAAATTCAAATAAAGTTACTCTCTGCAATATAACTGTAAATGGATATAATTATGTTTCATTAGTTATAAAATTCTTAGGTAGGTAGCAGTGGCGTGGCGTCCATATAACACGATTCCTATCGTCTTCCCTTTAAGAAAATCCACATATAACACAATCTAACAAATAAACATCGAATAAGTTTTCCATTCTGCTTCTCGTTTGTATCTTATACTTTATCCGAACACATTCCACAATCCACAACCAACATTAACCAAGAGAGTCACAAAAATACTCTGACATAAACTTTTCAATCACCGTCTTATTTATTTGTTTTATATCCCTTTCTTCCCCAAGCATTGTGTTTCGGATCCTCTTTGTTCAACATCCGCAAAAAATAAGACGGTACATTCCGTCTTATAAAATTTTCGATGTATACCATTAGGAGTTGGAATTATTTGTATTTTATTCTCCCTTTAGCAATTAGCATTGCATTTCAGTAGGAAGATAATACATTGCAGGAGTTCATGTGCTCGCCTTTTTTCAACCTTGTGTGAGAAATAAGACGGTGTTCTTCGACTTATTTGTTTTTTTTTTTCTTTAATACATACAAATGTCATATATGTAAATATAAATATGGCATGTGGGTATTGTTGATTCTTGATTTTGAATTTGATGTTGATTTCCATGCTAAGCTAATGTAAAATGCTTTCATTTTTCTCTCTCGTGATAGTTTATAATATACACGATTGATATTTTTGCAAATTTACTGTGATAATGTTGAATTATGAAATAAATCATGGTAGAATATATGGCAATTTGTCAGCAGTGTAAATTTAGCATATCGCTGAAGAACACTTCTGGTCAAATAAAATGCATTTGTTTTTTTTTTAATAGGAATTTAAATTTGGATTTAACTGGCATTCAATAAAAGACTGTGTTGCACAGGTTCAATAACTTCAAATAAATTGAAAAGCCAATTTGAACTTAATTAAAAATAGTGAAAAGTTAGATGTTAAAGTGAAGATTTAATTCCTTTTATTATCCACTATATTGATAAAAAAAATTGGCTTCTTAATTTAAGTGCAGTTCTAGATTTTGTCTTGGAAATGTCTTTGATAAATGTAGATTGCTGTTTAACAGATTACCTATCGGAGAAACCAAATAATTTTAGTAAGGATAGTTGATAGTTTATATTTTATCCTTTTTTCCTTTACACACCAGGGATTTCGATTCCAGATCGAAATTTTTTGTTTAGTGTGCGTGTTTCATGAATACATGTAAATCCCTCCTGATACATAGTATCGCGGCTGTTATTAAATCTGAAATTAAAACAGAAATCATAGAAGCCCGGTTCGTGTCGATTATGATCGACGAAACATCAGATTTAAGTCATAGGGGACAACTGAGTGCCATTATTTCGGTTCTTGTCAGAGAATGGAATACAAGAAAGATATCTTGTATTTTTTGACGTTAGGGCGAGTCTTAATGCAGAAGAGTTGTGTTCTTGACACATATATGATTGCAAGGAAAAATTAATCGAAAATTCCTAGGAAGGTGCCGCAGTTATGTCCGACGAAAGGGATGGTGTCTAAAAGGCGGTCCTTTTTTATTAGGTTTCAAGCTCATTGTTGATTGAAATATTAATGTCTTGAAGTATAAAAAATTTAGCTACACATTTTTTGCTAAGTCAATGTGGAATGCATTTGTAGATACCATATCCCTACTAGAAATGTTGTTTTTAAGGTTGTAAGATTTTTTCATTTTTACAGGTGACAAAATTTTATAACGTCTTCCCATTTAAAATTATCCACGCCACGCCACTGGTAGGTAGGTATCTCCTTGGAAATGAACCCGTAGAAAATGATAAATTTGGCTTTGTAGAAATACGAGATAAAACTTCACTAAAGGGTTCTTAATAAGAAGTATCAACATTAGTTTCACCTGACTGCATCACAAAAATAATGCTCTCCATACAATCGTTTAGCAAAGAGTTTATCGCAGCCCAGGCAAAAGTAGGAATAACCAAAGATTGAGATGAGAAGTGTGTGCATCCAAGCAGACCCAACTAAACGAGAACGGGATATTCCTTTCGTTTCCTAGCATAGAGAATCCGACCAAAAGCGTTTATGCCAGATTAAAACGCATTAAGTTAAAGTGCTGGAAGAAAACTTCTTAAAGTTGTTCATATTTAGCGCCGCACTGTTGCTTTAAGAATCCTTCTGACTTGCACTCCAGTTTTTACTTCCTTTGCTACGGTGCGATTGTTTGGTATTATTGGGGTACAGTGGTGAGTTAGTTCGCTGCAAATTGCGCATAGGTATGAACAAACAGCAAAAATATTCGCAAGAGACCAACGGAAAAAAAAAAAATTTATTTGTGGGAATTGGAATGAATGTACTAAAAGGTGGGGTGTTGACGAAGAAAAAGCAGGACACAAGGTAAGTGGCATGAATATGAAATCCAAGATAGAGACAGACTATACGATACGGAGCCGGATAATTCAGATAATTAAAAGTTTTTCCTCAAGAGTGGATTTTCACATCAAAAAAGTTTTCTCCTTCTCGTGTATTATCCTGGGACAGAAAAAGTCTTCTTCTCTCTATTACGCCCATGCTTATGTGTAATTTACCTCCTTTTCATGAGTTCTGAGAGGAACATTTTTTTTTAGTATTTTTTTTTGTCTGAAGGTTTATATGAATGTAAGGCTCTTTGTTAGCCTTTAATATGATGAACTGAGTCTTGCAGAAATTTGTTTATAAAAAAAGGAAACATTTTACCCCGAGAGGAGAGAAAAATAAATTAATTTAAGGGCTTGGAAACTGGTAATCTCTCCGTGCATTATTTACACAAATATAATTTTTAATGCAGACAGGCTTGTTTGGGGATCTTATTAAAAGAGATTTGTTTTGGAGCTTCCTAGGTATGGAAGAGATTTTGGTGCATATCTCATCGCTCGATTAATTCACTGCCGCATTTTGTATAGTTAATGTAATAATAATGGTTTCGTTGGCAACAAGATGCGCAACGCCATTCTGCTAGAAGCACTGTCGTTTCCGGATCCATTTCAAATAAGTTTTCTAGGATTAAGCAAGTGATAATGACGATAATATTATAAAGCGAAGACCATGACTTCATTTTTTGAAAACAAAAAAATAAGGAACCTAATGGCGCCACATACAAGAAACAAAGAGTCTACTTTTGCGGGCTTAATTTACTTTATGACTGACCACAGAAATATCAATTTTATGTGAACATCTGTCACAAACAAACTGCGCGAAAAGTGACGATTTTTAGATTTGTGGTACTGAACAAAAACGTTCTAAATGTGAAGAGCTGATTTTCTTTTCTTTTCACTTGAATTCTAGTAGATAATATCAGGCCCATGTCTTCATTTGTAAGAAATGGTCTTGTAGTTTAAGTAATGACTTAGCTTACTGTAGTGATCTCTGGGCATAAATTTTAAAATTAAATTTTATTTGAAGTTAACTATGTATATGTATTTCTAAATTAATTTTTAATTATTTTTTTTACTTATTTCATGTACTAATTATAAGTTTATCTTAATGTTACAGTTGATATTAAATAGATAAATAAATAATTAAATAAATAAATAGACGATTCATCGATTACAATTTTGTTCCACTCTTTTACACAAGTTCCTTCCGAATTTATAATTTGTGATAATACATGTCTTGGAATACTTTCTTCACCCATCACCATTCCTTTACCGCCTAATTTGAGTGTATCCAAAAAGAGCGGTGCTATACCAATTTAATGGTATATCATATAATTTGGCGACGTACTTGGCAGTCTGAAAGTTATTGAAACAAAAAAGCGGTGGGGTTTTTCCAAAGCTTTAAACGAAAAAGATCCTCATATTTGCAATTACCGTCGATTCAAAGACTTTATAATATACACACATATGTATAAACGTTAAAAATGTTTTTGTTTACGATGCTATATCTCCATACAGAACAAATAGCACGCTTAGCTTGATTTGAAGATGCTAAGATAAGTTTAAGTAAGCAGAATCAATATCCCTAGGTATTTGTACTCCTTAACTATTTCTATCGGACTGATACATCTCCATATCCAACATATAGCAGCCTTAGCTTCATTTGAAGATGCTAAGATAAGTTTAAGTTAGCAGAATCAAGACTTCTAGGTATTTGTACTCCTTAACTATTTCTATCGACTTTCTTCAAACGTCCACTTCTTCCCTTGACCATCTGCCGCCAACATTTCCAGTATCATTATTTTTGACTTGGAAAGATTTACCGGTAGATTCTAGGTTTTGGAATAAACTTGAAGCCTATCCATTTGCATACCGTTTTTATTTTCCGCTCCAAAGACTATATCGCCTGCGAACATCGGTCCTGGAATGTTCTTTCCTCTCACAGCAATATCGCCCTTCACAACATCAGTTATGTCATTTATGTTTACAATTTAAGAGAGGAGTACTGAGAACGCATCCTTTCTTAAGCCTAGTAAGCAGATCGGACAAAGACAAATTTTATCTCTACAATTTTAATATCTACAACATTTTTCCAAATGTTCCAAATGAATTTAGAGAGATAAAAAATAATTTGAAAGTGTTTTTGAGTTTATTTATGGAATGGGTTGTCTTACAAAAGTCGTTCATACCTTCTCGTTTTAATGCTTTCAAGAGAAGCATCAGCAGCTTTTACATAAAACCAGTTTTGACAAAAATCACTTTTGGAATACGATGGCTGTCAAAATTTGTCCCGCAAAATAATGCTTCTCTCTTTCTTTTTCCTGGCAAAATTTAGTGGAGACATTTTGTACAGCAATGTACAAAATCCAAAATAAAATTTGTCCCAGGAAAAATATTGTACCAGGCTTTAACGTCCATCGAAGTATTAAACTCGTCGGAAAATATTTTCCGTACTAAACTTGTGTTTCTTTGTACATTATTCTAATGACAGATATATCTTTAGTTGAGATTCCGCATTTGTAAAGCTTGTTAACGCTTTCCGGGAAATCGAACTCCGATCGAAAATCCACGAAGAAAGCATACAGCTTTTTCCTTTTTCTTTAAAAATATTAGAAAAATTTATTAATCGCATAAATTGATCGAGAGTCGATTGGTTGGTATTCTCTGAACTCTGCTTGAAATTCATTTAAGGTCTACCTGCTTTCCACCAACTCACTGAGCCTATTGCACATTATTGAGCCAAAAAGATTTGCCGCTGTTTTTAAAATGAGATACCTTTGTAATTTGTGGGATCATCAAGACACCCTCTTTTATGTAGAGGAAATATAATCGTCGTTCGAAAACTTGCGGGAACTACACCTGTCTCAAAAATTCTGTTATACTCCGAAGTAAGAAGTATGAAGAATTCTAGTGTAAGGTTCTTAAAATATTCGAACGGTATTATATCTTCCCCACGGAGCCTTATCATTTTTTTGGCATTTTGAATAACCGTTTCCACTTCAGCTTGAGAAACAGGACCATCCAGGTTTTCAACATATTATTAAAGGTCCTGCACACTCAAATGACGGAGATATTTGAGTTGTATTGAGAAGATTCGTCAAATGGAAGTTTTGTTCTTTAATGTGCAGAATTGTAGGATTTATGTACAATCTTTTTTCCACTAACAAACCCAACTGCTTTCCAATATTAAAGTTTTTCCTTTGTTTAGTATTTTTATGTTTTACGTTTTCTTCCATTCCATGTAGTCCAGTCAAATTAGTATTTTATATCTACAAAAAATACTGCGTCCAATTTTTTTTTTGTTTCTTAAATAGTACCTATTGGAGAGTGTAAATCCAAAAAGTTCGAACAAAAAGCGCCCATGCGTTGTCCGCCATTTTTAAAAAGGCTTTGCAAAGCGTGAACTCGATTTTCTCGGCTCCTATCATATATAGAGCTGTATTTTTTTTTTAGGTTTGTAGGTACGTTAAAATATCTTCTTTAACTTTTGTTGAGAAAAAAATTTGAAACCTCTTTCCAAATAAAAGTTATCGACGAAAAACTGTCGATATTTTGAAGTAAAAAATGGTTTTTAACGTTTATCTCGCCTCACCGATCGAAAAAATACTTAAGTTGTATTTTATAGATCATTTTATTTCCTAAATTTTGGTATATTTAAATTTTATGTGCGACAAAAACTGTAGGAACAACGCATGAGCGCTTTTTGTTCGAACTTTTTGGATTTACACTCTCCAATAGGTACTCTTTAAGAAACAAAAAAAAAATTCGACGCAGTATTTTTTGTAGATATTTCGAATAAATTATTTTAATTTTACTGGACTAATAATACTTTGAAGTTTTTGTTCGCCGTTGCTTAAAGATAGATACATACTCGTAGATAGATAGTTTTATTCATTTGTTAAAAAAGTTTCTTTACATTTTTGAATCCTTAATTGAATAAAGTAGGACATGGCATTTCTGCCGTCTGCGCGTTGCTTAAAGATTCTAAAGTTGATGAGGATTCTAATGATGATATTACTAGATATTTATAATTTATTTCAAGCAAGCAAATGATAGGTTTCTAACTCTGATGCATTCACTGTTGAACCACTTTTGATAATTTTCCAAAACTGTTAATTAATAATTGATACGTTTTGAAATTTGATATTTTAAAAATTAATGTATTAAAAACCTAATCAAGAATAATGAGTTGATCATTCAATCGCTACAAGAATGTTTTTCAGAGATGTACTGCCTGTTACGAGGAAGTGACAAATCCTCTAAGAGAAGCTCTTGTCAGAAAAAGTGCTATAAGAAGTAGCCGTTCGGAATGCGTAGAGAATTATTGTAATGTAGGTCCGCTCTATTCCTGATAATACGCACAAAGGAGTGGCTTGAGAGTTGTAAGCCGCAATAGGGGTGTTGCTATAGTTAATTCAGAGTGCAACTGTTTAGTTACTAAAATGAAACATATGAGCTTTTAAAAACATTCACGCACATTCAGCAACTAGTTTCGGGCAACTAAAAAGTTTGGGTTTTGACACAAATTAAACTATTGCTTAAAATCAGTTCGCTATTTTCTGTTTTCAATTCAAATAAATAGTTGAGTTGTTTTCTGTTAGTCCAAGAGAGAAAATTGTGAGTATGACTGAAGTGTTGCATGTGCGCACTGCTGTATCAGCTGGTGATTGAACTATTTGATTTCTGTCACAGTTACCAGTACGCGCCTAGCCTTAGTTAGGAAATGCTCGTTAAATACAGGGTGGCCCATCTAGTGGTTTCTTTTTAAATCATAGGTTATTTTGACACTGACAGCTTTTTCGCGCTCGAAATCTTGACAGAAAAACAGTATCATACCTCCGCAGAACGAAATGAGTCTCTTTACACTTGAATAACTTTGTGAAATATTGAAAACTTGTTTCCAAAGTGAGTGCATGCGTGCGTTTTTTTGAAAAGAATGAAATCCATTTTAATACTGAAAATAATTTTATTAAAAAGTCGCAATTGCGTGCAGGATTATTTGAATACATTTATACAAAATAACTGCTCGAAAAAATAGAACTTGTTTTATTTTTATAATTGCTATGGGACTTATTCCTTGCGGCTAAAAAATCAGGCGATTGAAAATTGCGACTACGATTTTTAAATCGTTGTAATTTAAATCGCAAGTGTGAACATATCCATTTGAGTGGATTTGTTTCATTTTATTTTACGACAATCGCATCGTCAGAAAAATGAAACAAATTTCGACCTTTATATCATTACAATTTTTTGGTATCAAGGGCGTTCATTCTCATTTAAACTAATGTGTTCTATTCTTGCGACTAAACACCGCGCGATTGAAATCGCAAGTGTGTTCCCAGCCTAACAGATGCTTTTTTTGCCTTCTTGATGTGAATATAACTGACTCATCAGCTTCATTTAAATATATGCATACAATTAAATTTTATTTACAACTAAGACCAACTTATTTTCGACTTGTCCTGCACACCGTAAAATATTAGATGATAAGAAATGGTAGAAAGCGTTATGATTATCATAAACCGACCAAAAGTTTAACGATCTTCATGAAGATTTTCTTTCCCTTAGGATAGACATAAGCAACAAAGCATCATCAAAACAAAATGTGTATTGTTAATGCCAAGGATCGGCTTACGAGGGTGGGTTAATAAGAGCTTGCAAAACTAAATAAGCCACCCTCTTTTAGGCATAAAAACATTTTAATTCTTATTATAGAGGGTGGTTAAATTTTAAGGGCCGATGTTGAATGTGAACCACACCTAAACGTCAAGTTTTTTTCTGCATTTCATTTGAAATTTCTCAATTTCAAACCAACTCAATTTGAACCATGGAAAGACACACAATCGAGCAACGCGTTAAAATTATTCAGGCTTATTATGAAAATGGCGTTCAAATCAAAATGTATATCGTGCACTTTGTGATTTTTTTGGTCAATTTAATCGTCCAAATGTGCGTATAATCGGAAAAATCGTGCACAAATTTGAGCAAACCGGGTCTGTAGGAGGTGAAAACACCAGTGCATGCTGGTACAGCTCGTAGTGCAGAAAATATTGCTGCTGTTCGCGATAGTGTGGCTGAAGAGCCTTCCTACTCAACTCGTCGTCGTGCCCAACAATTGCACCTCTCACGCTCGTCGTTGATGAACATTATGCATAAAGACTTGCATTTACACGCTTACAAGGCGCAATTGACTCAAGAACTAAAGGTTCTTGACCATTTCAAGCGTCGTCAATGGTCAGAATGGTGGCAAGAAATGGCAACAGTGGATGATAAATTTTCGAAGAAAATCATCTTCAGTGATGAGGCACATTTTCGCACCTCAGTGGATTCGTCAATAAGCAGAATTGCCGCATTTGAGACTTCTTTCTTTTGGGTTATTTGAAAGATAAGGTGTACGTTGATTAGCCAGCAACAATTCAAGAGCTAAAGGATGAGATAATTCGGCACATTAACGGCATAGAACCTCAATTATGCCTCAGCGTCATCGAAAATTTGGACCATCGGATAGAGGTGTGCCGCTGAGGTCGGGGCGGCCATTTGGCCGATATTTTGTTTCATACATAATTGAACCATACCATATTAGCATAATAAAAAGAATTGACAGTAATTTCCTAAATAATTTTTGTTTTATTCAAAATCAACATCGGCCCTTAAAATTTAACCACCCTTTATAAACTTGGATCACTTCATCCAACGTTTCTATAATTTGTCGATGCTTTCAGGGTATTATACGATTTCTCGAGCCCCTCAAAATAAGTGTTTGTTTCAACGATGGCCACTTCATTCGACCGAAATCTCTTGCCTCCAAGAGATTTCTTCATGTTTCGAGACAAAAAATAGTCGCAGGGGTATCCCCTTCGGAAAGAGCTGGATGAGGGCAGAGCTCGTAACTTCAATCGTACAATTGCGATTGTGGACTTGGGCACCGCACAGTGGTTTGGTTTGTATGGGAGAGAGGAAAGAAGTCTTTTTAATCTGAACTGTTCCACCGATTTAAATGAAATTTGGCACACATGTTTAAATTAGTCTTGCAGATAATTGATCAAAACTTGGTTAAGAAAACTTAATTAAAAAAAAAGTAATTGATATTTTATTAATAAAAGTTATTGACATTTTTCAAAAATTTGAGTTGAAAAATATTGCAGAAATAAATGGTTTTCAAAAATCAAATTTATCAGACCTGGGACAATGTATTAATTTTATTTTATTTTTTAAACAAAAGTAAACTTCTTATCTAAAAATAATGGGCTTAACAAGTTCGTTCTGACAATTGGTACTGAAGAAATCAAACTTTTTGATACACACCACTGTCAAGGTGGAGTTTTTTGAAATCCGATTCAGTGAGACAATTTTACTCTCACATCTGCAAGTATCTGCAGCTGATTTTTTCTGTGCTTTAACTTGGAAGTATGTAGCACACGCTGGTATACTTCGTTTCTTGGAGTCTTTTGGAGCTTTTTTTTAAATCAGAAAGTTAAAAAAAACATTTCTTAGTACCAATGTTTCAGGCTACTTATAACGGGTGATTTTTTTGAGGTTAGGATTTTCATGCATTAGTATTTGACAGATCACGCGGGATTTCAGACATGGTGTCAAAGAGAAAGATGCTCAGTATGCTTTGACATTTCATCATGAATAGACTTACAACTTAGACAACGTCGAATTTTCAGTGAATGGGCCCTAGAAAAGTTGGCAGAAAATCCGCTTTTTTATCGACAAATTTTGTTCAGCGATGAGGCTAATTTCTGGTTGAATGGCTACGTAAATAAGCAAAATTGCCGCATTTGGAGTGAAGAGCAACCAGAAGCCGTTCAAGAACTGCCCATGCATCCCGAAAAATGCACTGTTTGGTGTGGTTTGTACGCTGGTGGAATCATTGGACCGTATTTTTTCAAAGATGCTGTTGGACGCAACGTTACGGTGAATGGCGATCGCTATCGTTCAATGCTAACAAACTTTTTGTTGCCAAAAATGGAAGAACTGAACTTGGTTGACATGTGGTTTCAACAAGATGGCGCTACATGCCACACAGCTCGCGATTCTATGGCCATTTTGAGGGAAAACTTCGGAGAACAATTCATCTCAAGGAATGGACCGGTAAGTTGGCCACCAAGATCATGCGATTTGACGCCTTTAGACTATTTTTTGTGGGGCTACGTCAAGTCTAAAGTCTACACAAATAAGCCAGCAACTATTCCAGCTTTGGAAGACAACATTTCCGAAGAAATTCGGGCTATTCCGGCCGAAATGCTCGAAAAAGTTATCCAAAATTGGACTTTCCGAATGGACCACCTAAGACGCAGCCGCGGTCAACATTTAAATGAAATTATCTTCAAAAAGTAAATGTCATGGACCAATCTAACGTTTCAAATAAAGAATCGATGAGATTTTGCAAATTTTATGCGTTTTTTTTTTAAAAAAATTCTCAAGCTTTTAAAAAAATCACCCGTTAGAAGGCTTCCTTCATAAATCAACATTTTTTTTTTTATTTTTTTAAATAGTTAAGAATAGACCAATATAATGATATAAGAAGTTACAGAATTTATTTAAAGGAGCTTCAGAAAAAGACATCTAAAAGTTTGTTGAAAATATGGTTCGCGACTCGACATTGTTTTTGTTTTTTTTTTTTTTAATATAAAGACGCGATGATTCACCACTTTTTAGTAAAATTAATTTTTTTTTTCGTTTGGACAATAATCACGTTTACACGTTTTAATATGAAAGATTTAGCCACAACAAACTATCAACAAATAAAATTGTCGTAACTGTTTATTGATAAATAACAGTAAAACAAACAAAGTACAATAGAGAGGAACATCTCTCAATGAAACATGATTTTAAATCTCTTGAAACTAAAACGTGCATAATTGGACAAAACCAGAAAACCATTATTATTATTTTTTGTATAATATATTATTTTTTTATAAATTTTACTATACATAATAAATGTGAATTAAATAAACAAAATAAAAAAAAAAATAAAAAAAGATTTTAATTCTATTAAAAAATCCATGCTTAAATCAATTTTTCAAAAAAGCGAAATCATTTGACCACTTTTGCTCGTCACTGTATATTTAGAAACTATTCCAGTGTAACGAACTAATTTTGAAATAAATTGTTAAATAAAACTGCTTATTCGTTTGCATTGCAATGACCATCGACCTCTCATTTTTTATGCAAACTTCCGAAAACAATCGATATGTGGTTCCCTTAGAAGGCTTACAACTTGAGTTGGAAAGGTAGAAAAGGCTCTTTTTGCTTCATGGATCAATACTTAGATTTTAAATGATCGAATTTCAGCCGTTTGGTTAATACTAGCTTAATTCATTAGACCCAGTGGCGTAGCGTGACATCTCGGCGCCCGGGGCGGGAAACCCATTTTGCCGCCCCCATTCAATAAATTAAAAGTAAATTTCGAGACATCAATTCACAGGCAATGAGGTATCTTTTATTGAAGGTACAATAGAATCAGCGGTATCATAAACGGATTCTACGGGCCTTACGAATGAGGCTCGTGAGACAAAGCTGCATCTGCAGATTCATCGCCATGCATGATGCGTTTTTTCTTGCGAATTCTTCTTCTTGTTTTGAGTTCGATTCCGAGTTTTTCACAGAGCGTCTTTACAGCTTCATGTCTTTGGCAAAACGGGGTTCACTTCTTCTGCAGGCTTGTGACTAGATGCTTGAGCCTTGAGGTACTCCTAGTGAGTCGAATTCGTCTTGAACCTGCTCTGTGGTGGGACCAGAACGACTTCTAACTTCGACGGCAGGCACGTCTTCTTCTTCTGCCTGTAAAATAATTTATGCATTCGCAAACGTCTAGATTTACAGCCCATGTATTTCCCATAAAATAAAACGAAAACAGTGCCTCGAAAACATTAATTTTACTAATCACTCGTATTTTTGTATGAATGGGTATTAATATTCTGATTGAAATGATATAACTAAATATCTTAAATTTAAGTTGGTAACTTAAGAACAAAATTAATCGAAGATGATTTAAAATATTGAAAATAAATGTAAACAAACCACCTTTACAACGGAAAACAAAAAAAAAATCAACAACAGGGTCGTAGGTAAAAGGAAAACAAAAAGTTTTGTATCTTTTTATATTTATGTTATGTCTGTTTTTAAATAAAAATTTACGAATAGTTTTTAATTAATTTTAGAATTGAATTAATAAATAACTTTAATGTCAACGGATTGAACAAAATCAGAATAACCCAGACATTTAACGTTTCATTGGTCGTTCCAATTTGAGCTTTCACATGACATTCAGAGTTCAGACTCTATTTATATCAAAATCTAGTTCGCACACGCGCTTCAAAAATGAATGCTAGATATTAGAAAAAAAAACTGATCATAAACATAAAGTTCATTTATTAAATGACTAACTAACAACTCTTTTAGTAGTAGCTGGAACTGCGATTAGGATGCCATGTGATGCAAGCAAATATTAGTTTATGAAAAACAAATTTTATAACAAAGTTATAAGTAAAATAATCTTCTATATACCAAGTTTTAAAACATTTTTTTTATTACTTTACGAATAAAAATAAATTTCCAAGAAAAATATTTAGCCCTTTTTGAGACATCGAATTTTTTTATTTAATTATAGAACGTACAAATTTATCATAAGAAAAAAGATTTATCAAGTTTTTAAAAATCTTCCATGGGGTTAAAATCCAAACTAATCTTTTTGAAAAATTTTAATGCACAGGAATATTTAAAATTTTGGGGCGCTTTAGCATAAAACAAATTATCAAATCGGTTGTATATCAAATCCCTAATTTTTTTTATTTTTGTTTAAATCTGTTGGACATTGATTAAGAACAAAATTTATAAAATTTCGATAAAATATCGTATGGCAGGAACCGTTATTTTTGGTCTTAAAAAAAGAAAGAAAAAAGGTGTGGACACAAAATTTTGAGACCCACTTTCATCTTCGCTATCATCGTAAAATGTCAACTTTGATCAAAATCTCGACGTCTATTTTTTTACGAATGCATAACTTGCCTTATACATAGTACGTACCTAATACCTATAAGTCTCAAGTAAAAAGAGTAAATAATCTTAAAAGGATGCAAAAGCTGTATATGCTATAACAGAAACTCTCAAACTCATTTACAGGAGAGACCCCCTAAATCCTAGTCTAACTACGTTCATTGTATAAAAATTTGGTGTAGATTGGAACGCGAAACCAACAATGCACGTTTGCTTAATTCTTTCAACTGCAAACTGGAGAGTAAATAAAACTTCCACTTATTTAACGTATAAAGCCCCGGCAACCAAGATATTGGGCGGCAATTTAAGGTTCTTGCACAAGGGCGCACGAACAACCAGTTTGGCGAGAGTTTCGGAACGTTTTGTTTTAGTTTCGCGAGTCGCGCGACAATACGGAATCCACTCTTACGGCCCTACTCACCGTTTACGAATTCACGGAAATCAGCCGAGAGCGTCAACGACGAACCACAGATAGGGTGGCAAATTTCAAATTTACATCATTGTTGTTTGTTGACTTGTCAAACGATCTGTCATGAAACATATGATTTCTACACTACCCGCATCACCGGCGACATTTTGCCGCCCCCCTAGGCCTGCCGCCCGGGGCGGACCGCACCCCCCGCCCCCCCTACGCTACGCCACTGATTAGACCCAGCATGATTTATTTATTTTCAAACATACAAATATTTTAAACAACTGATGCAAATATGTCTTAAGATATCGAAATAAAGATTCCGATCCTTTCTTTTCATTTCAATTTTATTCAAATTGCACAGCGATTGACCAAAAATTATAAAAGTCCTTTAATTGAAGAGCCCATGCCCAACTAATATTTGATTTTTTTCTTCAATAATGGTTTCTAAAATAGAACGGCAAACGACAATGGTTGGAATTCATTATTTTATCTATGAACAGATCAAGGACACTCCTTCGGGACATTAATTTGCATAAGACCACAAATACTGAAAAATATTGTTTGCGGTTCATCCTTTTCATTTCTTCGACTCAACTCAACTCAATTCTTGTTCTTCATTCGTTCGGAATTATTTTGTTAAAATTGAAAAATGGGCTAAAGAAAATAAATTAATTCCTTTTGCTCTAGCATTTTGCGCGCTGAACGCTGACATTTCTTTCAATTATTAAAAGAGTTCAAGGCGGAAATTGTGGTCATCCATTTGCTGAAACATAGCAAATCATAGCAAGCATCGTTTATCGTTTTTGTTTTTTTTTTTTATTATTTTCAGTACTTAATGAGAATTTTTAATGCGTCGCGTGTCCTTTTTTCTTGTTTGCTTTTGTTTAAGGACAAAGTTATGAATATTTTTGAAGTGGTTATTACGTTCTTTCTTTTTTATAGATATTGTTCACACAGCATTTATTTTATAATCTTAATTGGCATTGTCAGAAGAGAAGTCATGAAAAATTACTTAAGTCAGCGAGGAGAAGAATAAAGGCGCGGTTTTTCACTCATTTACGTACTTTTAAACCACAATTTTGAACGGCCAAGGATATCTTATGAGCTATGTTGCTATTAGGTCTTTGAGAAAATTCCTTTTGTGTTTTATTATCGAAAATATTATGAATAGGTACAAAAAGCTTAGGGTTGAGAATGATTTAAAAAGCGCTTGTTCATTTAAAAAAGAATTAAAAGTGAACGAGGAGAACAAGTTTTTATAAGAAGAAAAGAATAATATATCTATGATTTTCATTTTCAGCTGCTTGGGATACTTATTTAGGTTGCCTAATGCATTTTGCAGTAAAGTTCGATACGATGGAGAGCTTAAAGCTTAAGTTTGTATGGTGTTGCGGAATTTGGTGCACAATAAATATATATGTACAATGTACATACTTACATATGAATATCAGGGTGTTTCAAAAAAGCTTTTTCCCAAATAGACTAAGAACTAAGTGAAAAAAATACGATTTGAGCTTATAATATTTGAAAGACTTTCCTTAAGATTTTCTACACTAACAAAAAATTGGGCAACTTGGTCTACCATTTGATTTTTGGTAATTCTTGGAATTTTCTTTAGTTCAAAAATGTTTACAGCTGTTGTGTAGCTTATATTCAATTCACACATAATCTCCACACTTCTCAATCGATATCTACTACTTTAATTTAAAAAAAAAATGGCTAAAATACTCGTACTTCTTTTGAAATCTGCGACCTTATATAAAATCATTGGCGCAAAATTTTAAACAGCCTATTATTAAGGTATTAGTATGATACTACTTAACAATTTGCTAACTTTATAGTAGTTTACTAACTCATTCTTAATTTTAAACATTTTCTAACTAGTATCGTACTAAAAGAATTTTCTTAATAAATTGCTTCTGAACACTCCTAAAACAATGACATTTCGTGTAAAAAAAGTAAGTAAACGAAACTTTTTTGATGTTTGCAAATGTCAAAGAGCCATATGAAGCTAGCACGATACTAAAAAAATAAAGTAGCTATTCGATGATTTTAACTTAAATAAAAGGGTAGCGAAAGTATGATGCTATATTCGATTAAACCTAGTATCATACTAAAACAGCTTTAGCATCGTACTAATTCTAAATAATACCAAATTATTGTTAATAGTATTGATTGTTAATGGAACCCATTTTTGATTGTCTACTTCTGTGAAAATGATACCTTGGACTTTGAGAAATTTAAAAAAAAAATTGAAAAATAGTTTCAAAAATGACTTGGCTAAACCATGCCTTTACGCTTAAGATTAAGTAAAAATGTATACCAGAAAAAGTTGTTCATCCTGTTGAAGAAAGCTTAACTGTTCATGACAACGTTTCATTCGATTTTAATAAATAATTTTGTGTTCAAGAAAAATATTTTTTAGAAACAGTATACATTTAATGGAACCATTTTTACTTGCGATAAAGGTACTATCTTTGTATATAAAACTTATAGTACTATCAAGAAGACGAAAGATTGTGGCGACATCTTAAGACTAGGGACTTTAATTGCTAGATTTATCTTTGCTAAATTTAATAATAAAATATTCTCTTTTTTACTACTTGTCTTGTATGTTATCCTACTCTCCACTGTGAAAGCGTGCGGTAATTTCTGCACCACCACCAGGCTAGCGTTCGCAATACAAAATCACGCTCCATGATAATACTATAGGTTATACATATACATATACAAAGGTACTATAGGGCAAATTATGCATTTGGAAACAAAATCGAAGTCAAGATTTTGATCAAAGTTGACATTACGATGATAGCGAAGACGAATAAAGTGGATTCGGCAATTCCGCGTCTGTATGTCTATACCTTGACTGCAGCCTAAGCCACTGGAGCTATTTTCTTCAAACTCGGTACTTAAAGGTCTTCGGTGATTCCCTAGAGGGGAAATTCAATTTTTTTTATAGCTCCAAAACTAATAATACCCTACCTACTAACGATTTTGATAAAAAAAAAATTAGGTGTGCTGCTGCGGGCATGGACTACATTTTGGTAAAAAAAATTTTTTCGGTAAAATGTTATTACTGGTACCTGTCATAGAAACGTTTTTTTTTTTTATTTTCGACTTTCTCATTAACGGCTCTAACGATTTTAACTTTTTTAGCAGGAGCTTCTTAAGTTTAAAATAATATTGTATATAAAAATATTCAATTTTTTTTTTGAAAAATCAATTTCTTCAAAACGTGTTCACGATTATTTTATGAAATTTTTTCCTAAATTCTATACTGCTAGAAACTTAAAATTGGCATCCCAAATTTTGTTCTTGAAAAATTTTCAAGAAATTTCTAATATTATAAAAAATTAATTTAATAATTAAAACTATTTTTAAACTTTGTTTTCATACTTTTCTAGAAATCAGACGGCAATTTTATGCATTTGAATATTTTATCTCATTAAATCCATGTCTTATATTCATACACAATTTGAAAATTCCAAAGTACTTTTACATAAGAGCAAGTTCGTGCGATCCAGTCGTGCATTTTATTTAGTTTAAATAGGAGAAGTCCATAGTCAACTTTATCACAAGCTTTGCTAAGGTCAGTGTAGATGGCATCAACCTGGTTCCCTTTGTCATTTCCAGAAGAATTTGAGACGAAAATGTTTAACATTACGTTTGAAGTTAACAAATTTATAAAAGTTACTACGATTTTTCTTTGTTGGATCCTGTGTTAATGACTAATATGATTCCTGTTTGTATGATTCGTAACATATTTTTTCATACCTTTGACATTCATCGTTGAGCTTAAAATATGTTTCTTGATCGTTAGAATTATCAGAGGCCCACCATTTACGATGAGCCAAATTTTTACGCTTTTAAAGTTAATTAAAACTTAATCATACCAATTACTAGAGGTTATTTTTTAAGTACGTAGTTACGAGTATCAAAGATGAAATGCAAATTCTCAGACTATTTGAAATTATTAAAACAAGTTAATTTGCTCGTAATCGGCATTTTTAAAATCAAAGAATAATTTTTTCTCACTTGTCGCCAGGCGTGTTTTCTCGCGGTAAAAATAGCTAAGCTTAAAAGTTTTATAAAATATACTTCTTTTGTTGTTGAAAATAAATAAAGTCTCTTCTTAAATAAGAATATCAAAAACATTCGAAATTACAAGGTCAAGAACATTAAAAAAAATATGTATTTATATATAAATCTTCTATTACAAAAAGCTTCATTTAAATCATTTCATTTAAATTCAGTACTGTGAAAAATGTCTTGGTTTCAATTTTTCCAATGAATTATAGGCCGCAAAAATTAACCACATGAAACATTTTTATAAAAATTCTAGTTGCTGTTTTCAATAAAAATACGATTTTCGAAAATCGTTTATTATCATTATGTATGGTCTACACCGTTATTTTATGATAAAATTAAATTTGCTTGCCTTATTCTTATAGATACTATTAAAAATATGTTAATTGACGAGATTCAATAAAAACAAACATTTGATATTAAGTTTTCAAAAAAAAATATTTTTTTCAAAGCTTTGAATGCAAAATAAGGGTCGAACTGTTAAAGCGACTAAGCATACAACATTGATCAAAATCAGTAGTAGCGCTTTTGAGAAAATCGGAATAAAAAATACTGTTCTATGTGTGTAGTCATAATTGACACGCATTTTTCGAAAATTTCTTTAACCATTATCCAGGGTTCACTAAATAAATTTTGCTGATTTTTACTTGTGACTTATAGATACTATAAGCCAAGTTATGCATTCGGAAAACAAAATCGAACTTGAGATTTTAATCAAAGTTGACATTATAATGGTAGCAAAGACTAAAAAAGTGGGTCTCACAATTTAGTTTGCCTGTCTGTCTGTCTGTTCGACTGCAGTCTAAACGGCTCGGTCGATTTTCTTTAAACTTGGTAGATATCATTTTAAACTTTTTTCCCCACACGTTTTTTTTTCTTTTTTTTTTTTTTGTTAAGACCAAAAATAACGGTACCTGCCATAAGAATTTTTTTTCGAAATTTTATAAATATTTTTTATTTTCAAGAACCTTTCGACAGATTTAAAAAATAAAAATACAAAATAAATTCATTTAGTTAAAGCTAGGTAGTAGTTGAAACAAATTTCCAAAATGTGGATATTGAGTGTGTACCCCCAAAGAAACATTTTTTGTTTTTGATTTCCTCAAAAACGGTAAAACCGATTTTGATCATTTTTGTGTTGCTAAAGTTTCTCAAAAATTTAAATAGTATTGTGTGTTAAAATTTTCAAAAAAATATTTAAGAAAAAAAATCAATTTTTTTTTTTCAAAAATCAATACATTTTTCGAAAACCTCATACTAGATTTTTTTCAAACTTGATACATAAAAGTTTCTCAATATAATCTACAAGATGTGAGAAAAAAAAATTATTTTACCTTAAAATAAGGGTACCCACTATACAAATGTTGAAAAATGGTTTTCAGAAATCGTATTTTTTTCGAAAACGGCGCTTAGAATTTTCATAAATTGTTTTTTCTCAATTAATTTTTATGATCTTTTCTTTAATTTAATAAAAACAAATTAAAATTAAATATTGCAGCTTGTACCTAAGATAGAACGATTTTTTCGAATTTTGAATAGAGATGTTTCTAAAAAGCTTAAAACACATTGCATTTAAAAACTTAAACAAATATATTTTTTGAATTTTTGGAAAAAAAAGTAATTTTTTATGGAAAATTCGATATCTCAAAAACGACTCAATATTTGTTTTTGAAATTTAATTTTCATTCGCACAACAAACAAAATTTTAAGTTAGTGTATCAAATTTTTTTCTTAAAAATGTTTTAAATATTTTGTATATAAATGTTTTTTGTTTAAAGAAACCACTACAACACAACGACTTATAATTTTTGTTCTTGCATAAAATCATATATGCATAGCATTCTGTTATTCTCTCTTACTACTAAAAGAATTAAAAAAATTAATTTTATCCTTATGGATAGTTTGTAACATTCGTTCTTAAAATTCCTAGTCTATTACATAAGAGCAAGGTCGTGCGACCCAGTCGTTCATTTTATTTGTTTTAATCTGTGGAATTCGATATTTAAATTTTGATCTCCTGTATGATCAGAACACGATCGGGTTTTTTTTCATCTCCGTAATCAGTCCCACTTATGCAACTTGGAATGGAGCATAAGGAATGGTTCAAAAACTTCTTGCCCAGTACTGCATTGAAGCTTTTAACTATATAAAAGATTTTATGAATTACTAAAAGATTTGAACCAAAAAAAAGGGGAAAAAATTAAAAAGAAAGACAATGAAATTAAAGTACAAAATAAAATTATTTTAGGTATTTAGGTATAACAGTTGTAAATTTGTTCAAACGTTGATTCAAATTCAAAATAAACATATATACATATATTATAAGACATTAAATGATAAATAATTATAATTTGTAATTTTGTAAAATAAGAAAGTTTTCATCTGGCGCGGTTCCAAAAACTGAGGCTATAATTTATTTGCTACAATATAATATATTGTTAAAACTATTTATAATTTGAAAAAATAAAGCTTTTACTATATATATAAGAAATTTATTTAAAATTTGTCTAACAAAAATTTGATTTTTCACTTGTATTCAAGAAACTGATTAAAAAAATTAAATTTTAATCAGAAAAATATTTTTCCCAAAATTTTATTTTAAATTCAAAGCAGCTTCTATATAAAAATGTTGGTCAGAATCGTTAGAGCCGTTAATAGAAAAGTCGAAATAAAGACAAAATGGTTCTTTTAAAGGTACCGTTAATATTTTTTCTTTACATTTTTTTTTTTAAATTTAGTGCATGGCCATTAAGCACCTAATTTTTTTTTATTAAAATCGTAAAAGCCGAGATAAATTATATTTTGCATAACGGCTGTATGGCAGGTACTTTTAGTTTTGGTGCTAAAAAAAAATTCTATTTCTCCTCTATAGGGAATCTCCGAACACCCTTACGTACCTAGTTTGAAGAAAAAAGCTCCAGCGGCTTATGTTGAAGGGAGAGGTACAGACATGCTGAAACATGTTTTTTTGTAAACTTATTTCCTTAAGGATTTATAAAAAAACTAAAATTTATATATTAACTTTTTATTATTTAAGTACATATGTACATTTGGGGCAATTATGTCAAACATTATTTGCTTACCCTTTTCAAGATATAAAAAATATAAAACAAAATGTTTTAAATCCCAAAAATATCTTTTCGAAAAATTTTAGATACAATAATTTTTCAATTTTGAAGGAGTTTCCGTATAAAACGTTAGTCAAAAATCAAAAAAAAAAAAAGTTCTATGACAGGTAGATACACTTGATAACAATTTTTTTCTTTAAATTTTGTTTGACCAAAATTTAGCCCATGTCCATAATAGCCCAATAAATGTTTTCTCCAAATCATTAGAGCCTTTTTTGAGATAAATAAGATTTAGCATAACGCATAAGCACAAGCCAAAAAAAAAACAATGAATAAATACCGAAATTTCGAATTTGAATCAAAGGGCACAGTAGTGCCCAGCCAAGTTCTGGCACTACACCCTTTTTACAGGAACAAACTCAGGCGATTTTTGACCCCTCCCCATCTTCAGTACCAATGAAGTCAGAAACTTAAAATTCCGAATATTTGCTAAGCTGGTCAGTTACAGGCGCCTCACCAAATTTCAATTTTCTAGCATAAGCGGTTCCTTAGATATAAGGCCTCAAAAACCACAAAAACCGTAACTGACGTAATTTGATGGGTTCACTGGTCAAGTTTTTAAAACCCTTCGAATTGGGCGTAAAAAAAAACTTGCCAGGTAAGCCCATCAAATTTTAGTCAGTAATCATTAAATAATAAAATTTCTCTATAACAATGTAGCTGTTTCAATATTCAACTTTAAATATTCGGTATTAAACCTTCATGAAGTATTAACTTGGCGTACTTTTAGATCTCAGTACTTTTCACGGCTGACTTATTGTTACACAAAGGTTTTTGTATAGCAGAAATTGGCTCTTTTTTTAACATTTATGTTTTTGGTCTGATTTATTTTCCCAAATGAAAAACTTGGCCTAAATCACAAGTAAAAATGTAATCAAATTTAAAATAAAGCAATGATTGTATGTATGTATATGTTTTTTCCAAAAATAAATAAACCATATTTCCAAATAATATAATATTTAAGCTGTGTGTGAAAAAGGATTCGCCAACTCCAAGTAATTTGCAATTTATTTCGAAGTGTGGCCCTTTATAAGAAACGTCCTTTAACATCATCGGTAACCTTTCGTCCAGAAATATATATTTCTTCGTAAGTGGTAATCGATCCGATTTACTTGACTTATATCCTGATTTTTCAAGAAGAATTTGCAAAAAGCTCAGAAGATAAGATATATGTACATACTTTAAGAGCCTGAATACACTTTGCAGTTAAGTGACAGCCAAAGGAAATGTATATATTTTGTATTCTGAATATCCTGGATATCAAATTCATCATAATTTATTTCGCCTGGAGTCAGATTGTCGCTCACAAAAGGGTGAAGTAAGAGGGTATATTCTTGGAACGTAAAAAAGGATATTTCTTGGCTTAAAGGAAACTGACGCCTTTTTCAGAAATAATTGGCACCCAAAAAGAGTAGTTTTTTTTTTTTTTGTGTTTGTTATTCATGCAAATATCTTGAAAACTGGAACATGTTCGATTTGCATTTATATAAAATTTATTCATTCTATTTTATATTATTTTGATCGAGGTTGGTGTAAGAGATAAAATATAATAGAAATTTTGATTTTGGTTGAAATATGTTATCTATGCTTAAGCAAAATTGTTACTAGAAGTCAATTCAATGAGTGAGCTGAATAGAACTTTCATCATTAAAACTTTGATGACTTACAATATTATTTTCTGCTTCAATAGCATCAAATTCTGAGTGAAAGATTTGGGTTTTTTTTTTAGAGAAAATTTAAATTACAAAACGCCTTTGCAAATTGCAAATCACAGGACTGAAAGTTTTCTTGCGTTTTAGGTTTTTCATGACTCTAATTGATTTTATGGTTCATAATCTAAACTATTAGACTTACTTACGGTTACGGAGTAAGTTGCGACTTGAAATTGGAAAAGTTTTGTTGTTTTTTTTTTTTTGTCGAGTGTTTTATAGAACTTATTTCATTCAATTAATTAAATTAAATTAATTCGATTAAAGCAATCCCCAAGTGAATTATTGCGGTCTTTGGAATGGCAAAATATTTGTTTTTATGTTTGCATCAACTCGCTGTAAATATAAAATGTTCCTGAAAGAAAAGTTTTGGAAGGAAGTTTGATGTTTCTATAATTTTTAATAGTCTTTACTTACTTACTTAAGGTGGCGCTACAGTCCGGGGTGAACCAGGGCCTCAACGAACAAGCTTCTCCAGCTAGCTCGGTCCCTAGCTAGCTGTCTCCAGTTTCGCACGCCAAGTTGGTTGAGGTCCTCCCCCACTTGTGTGCGCCACCTGAGTCGCGGTCTTCCTCTACTTCGCCGTCCCTCGGGGTTTGATTCGAATTTCGAAGACTTTCCGGGCCGGAGCATTCGGGTCCATTCGCTCTACATGACTAAGCCATCTCAGTCGCTGGACTTTTATACGTTTGACTAGGTCAGTTTCACTGTACAGCCCGTACAGTTCGTGGTTAAATCTTCTCCTCCACTCCCCATCTATGCAGATGGGACCAAAGATCACACTAAGAATTTTCCTCTCGAAACAGCCTAAAGCGCTCTCAACTCACCTCCAACAAAGTCCATGTCTCTGCACCATAGACAAGGACCGGGATGATAAGGGTCTTATAGAGGGACACTTTAGTTGCTCGAGAGAGGACTTTGCTACTCCATTGCCTTCTGTTCAGCTCTGGTGTTGTTTTCAGAGTTTATAGCGGCGCCTAGGTATATGAAGTCCTTTACTACCTCAAAGTTATAGCTGTCTATAATGACGTTTTGTCCAAGACGTCGGTGTTGTGTGTCCTTTCTTGATGACAGCATATACTTGGTCTTGTCCTCACTTACCGCTAAACCCATCTTCTTCACTTCCGTCTCAATGTTCACAAAAACGCCACTCATATCAAGCTTTGTTCTTCCAATAATGTCAATGTCGTCGGCGTATCCGAGTAACTGGACGGACTTTTGAAAGATTGTGCCTCTTGTGTTGACGCGTGAGTTTTGCACTATTCTTTCAAGAACTATGTTGAAGAAGTCGCATGACAGAGCATCGCCTTGCCTAAAACCTTTTTTGACATCAAATGCATCGGTGAGATCTTTTCCGATCTTGATGGAGCAGCGTGCATTCTCCATCGTCATCCTGCACAAGCGGACAAGTTTGTCAGGGATGCCAAAACTAGACATTGCTCTTTATAGTTCGTTCCTATAGATGCTATCGTACGCGGCTTTGAAATCGATGAAAAGGTGGTATGTGTCGATTTGTAGCTCCCGGGTTTTTGCCAAGATCTGCCGTAATGTGAATATTTGATCGATGGTGGACTTTTCTGGTCTAAAGCCGCACTGATATGGACCTATCAGGTTGTTGACGAAAGGCTTCAGACGTTCACATAATACAGCAGAAAGGATCTTGTGCGCAATGTTCAGAAGACTTATGCCTCTGTAATTGGCGCAGTTCAGAGGGTCTCCTTTCTTGAGGATCGGACAGACAATACTGAGGTTCCATTCATCGGGCATGCTTTCTTCCGACCATATTTTGCAGATGAGCTGCTGCATACTCCCAACCAAGTCATCGCCTGCCGCTTTGAACAGTTCGACAACGAGGCCGTCAGCTCCAGCGGCTTTGTTGGACTTGAGATTCGATATATCTATCTTCACTTCGTCCAGGTCGGGTGGGCGGTATTGTTGATCTGCGTCGCCAAGTTTGAATGGTGCTATCTCTATAGCAGCGGCATTTTCTTCTTCATCGCCGTTATAAAGATTGGAGAAATGTTCTTTTCATATTCTCAGCATAGACTGCGGTTCTACTACGATGTTCCCATGATTATCCCTGCAGGCTTCGGCTCGGGGATTGTATCCTTGTGATGTTTTTTTTACCTTTTGGTAAAACTTCCGAATCTCATTCCTGCTATGGCATCCTTCTATTTCCTCGACCAAGTGCTTCTCATGCTCCTTCTTTTTCTTTCTTAGAAGCCGGTGTTCTTCTCTCCTCTTCTGCTCGTTGAGCTCGCGAGCAGCTCTAGTCCTTCTTTGCAGCGCCGCTTTATATGCGTTTTGTTTTGCTGCATGTGCTTGCCGGCACTCATCGTCAAACCAGTGGTTTCGTTGTGGTGGTCGTGTAAAACTCAGCACATCAGAGGCGGCATCGCTGATGGCTGCTTGGCAATGTTGCCACTGGTCCTCAATACTTGATGCTGGCGGCAAAGGACTTCTTAAGAGGTTGTTAGAAACTCGATCGGAAAAGGACCTTGCGATCTCTTGCGATTGTAAGCGTCAAACGTCGAACTTCCTCGTTTTGGCTTGGGTCGGGATATCCGCAGCCGAACCTTAGCTACAACGAGGTAGTGGTCCGAGTCGAGTCGAATTTTTAATAGTCAAGATGATGAAATAGTTTGTTCACCTGATATTGTTTTATTGTGATGGTAAACCTTTTATTCCTTAACATACACCTTGCTATTTTAATTGCGAATATTTTATAAGTGAACATAATTTCTGCCTGTCCTTTGTATCTAACTTAACGGCAACATGTCTATTTATTAGGCTTAGTGATATTTTGTGGTACCATATTCTTAAAAAGTGTTCAATCGATTTCGATAAAAATTTTTATTGTTGCAAGGCCATAGTCACGGAGATGTGCAGACTCACCCATATTTTATTTAAGCACCATTTTACTGTATTCTAGGGTAGACACGTTTTTCAAACAGCTATACAGACCCTGGGTCGATGTCAATAGGTTCGCGGTTAATTTTTAACTTGCGATTGTAATTTAGGTACTATAATGGCAAGTAATGCATTGGTAAAAACGTTTGAACTCGAAATTTTGACTATGATAGGGAAAACGAATAGAACTGTCTTTGGTTTAACGTGAACACCTACCTTTACGGTTTAATTTCACGGGAGGCCTACCTCCATCGGAGTCAGATTTAGTCCTGACCATTAACCCCGACATAGCAAGCTATCTCGGTCGCAAGTTATGATATTTTGCAGAAAATGCACACCTCTTGCTTAGGAGGCGAGCTGGCGAGGTCTATCTAACACCTCTTGAATTCAAAAAAAAGAATCCTGAAAACCATATGTCTCCGCATTCGGAATAAACCACAACCACCACGTTACTGCCACAAGAGAGCCTACCTCACAGATAGTCTGAAGAAAGAGGGGTAGGCATGGGCCAAGCAAGCGCAACAGCCCTTAACCTCACTATCGCAAAGATAGTTTGAGGAGAGGGGTAGGCACGAGCCAAGTGTCCAATGACGCATCAGCCCTCAATCTTCTGGGCACTATCTCCCGTGGTACCAGAATATAGCTTCCGGTTGAGCTTCGCAACCGAGGTCATTTACAGATGAGTTACTGCAAAACTCTGGGCCTGTCAACCCTTAGGATACACACACGAAGAAGTTAGCCGAAGTAGTAACCAACAACCTAGTGTGCTTCCTATCTTCATTCGACTTGCGACGAACTAGGAAAGATGCTCCTAGTCTTTAGTTTACCTTACGACAAATAAGGAAAGACACTCCTATCTTTTATTTAGCTTACGGCAAACTAGGAAAGACGCTCCTATAGTCTTTAGTTTACCTTACGACAAACAAGGAAAGACACTCCTATATTTTATTTACCTTACGGCAAACTAGGAAAGACACTCCTAGTCTTTGCTCACCTACGGCAAGCTAGGAAAGGCGCTCCTAGTCTTTATTCACCTTTTTCAGCAATCTGGGTAAGACAATCCCATTCCTATCTAGCTGGTTTAGTTACTAATGTAACCTATCCACAGGCACCACGAGGAGGTCGATAGGAACCCAGAGTGCAGCAGAATCTCATCAGCAGCCATCCGTCACTGCTCTCCATGTCAGTGAATTGCTCCATAGAGACTTACCGGACAACCACATCAGCAATACATACATTCCCAGAGCACATGGAATTACACATCAGCGCTATCAACGATTGTGTTGAGCTCCAACCGGATTTTCCACGTCAGTATTCATCTACACACTCCAAGAGCGCATTGGACTCGCACATCAGCTCTATCAACGATTTTCTCCGAAGAGACTAACCGGATTTGCCACGTCATCGTCAGTACTAATCCATACACTCCTCCCTGCAGGGAAGACGAATAGATTGGATTTCGCAATTTTTGAATCTTTCCCACATCTTTTTTTTTATTTATTTTTTAAATCCAACAATATCTAATGCTGTAATACAATTTTAGGATATATTTTGCTTAAAAATTGTTCCACAAGTTTAAAAACAAAAGGAGTTTTGAGACCCTTTAAAAAGTCAAATACATTGCGTGCGATAGACAAAAAGCGGAAGGATATCAATGCATATAAGTTTGGAAGTTCTGAATATCGAAATGGGAGGGAAAAAAGCTAGGTAAAGTGTTTCACATTCATGTAGTGCGGCTTAAGAAGGAATCTCTATATGTAACATTGATAAATTGGGCTGATTAGCACACCAAAAAGCAGGTTACTGTCTTTTTAATTATAAATAAACCTGTTTTGCAAATTAATAAATATTTTAATTTCAATCAAAATTCATACTTAAGATTGATCATTTTTGCAAACTGAACTTTGAACTAAAGGGAGGCACTAATTCTTAAAAATAATCATATTTAATATTTTATGTAAGTAAAAAATGCATGAAAGCAATTTTATTCCAACAGACTTGGCTTTTTATTTCTTGATTTGAAAGTTGTACTTACACTCATAAATAAAAGCGGGCAGGTTTGCATAAAAAATCAAAACAAGCAACATTTCTTTTTTTTGAATATTTTTTTTTTAAATATTATCATCATAGGATTCATAGTCTACCTAAGGAAAATATTCGAAAAAACGAACTTATTAATGTTTACATACATATATGATATATGTAAGGACCGTAGTTGTTGGCGACAGTTGTGCCGCCGACATCTCTGACTACCTACTATTATATTATTTGGTAACACTGTTCTTTAAATGTCAAACAAATATCTTTTTCGTTTAATCAAACGTTTGTATATATATATGTTATTCGTCAAGTAAAAAAAAAAGAGCTTGATATATGTAATTCAAAAAGCCAGACAAACGATTTTCAGCCATAGCGTAAGCAAGAAGCAGCTGCAAAGTAAATATGTATATTGAAACTTAAAAAAACTAAAAGTAAGATTAAAATTAAGATTTATTATAGAAAATATTATAACAAACATATTAAATTGCAGGAATTTTGTAGTCCTGCTTTATTTAAATACAATTGATTAAATAAAGAGACTAACAGATTGGAACTACAAGGACAAAGTTTTTTTATTCTTGTTGCCAAAGCAACAGTAGTTATTGGCAATAAAATCATATTGTATTGGTAGCAATTTTAATTTGTGATGTACTAGGTATGTGTATCTAAAAACAATCTAACTGAAAGATTTTGACTTAACTTGACCTTAAATTTTCACGATGATAGTGAAGACGTAAAACAGCATTTGACATTTCTGTTCGTCCTTCTTTTACAATCTAAACAGATTTGTTAATTTTATTCAAACTTGATAGGCTAGTATTATTTCTGTTTTCAGATCACACTACTTTGTAATTTCCAACGTATTCGAATGATACCGATTTCTCAGGCATATGGATTTTCAAATATCTGGACTTAAGCTTGCTAATAGCCCTCTTTTAAATATAAATAAAAATATAAATAAAAAATGAGCCAACATTTTTCAGTTTCTAAGAAGCCATTAACAAACAAAGTATAAGACATTATAAAGCTTCCATACTCATAATACCTCTTGAGTGTGTAGAGACTATACAAAAAAAATACTTTTTAGTGCCTAAAATTGTCCGAATAAATCTCGCCTAATATCATTTATTAAAGCGATTCAATCCTTTCTCAAGCTTAAATCCTCACAACCTAACGCAAACACATTTGTGTTTACAATTTCCTTTTCATTCCCTTATGCCTGCCATATAACATTGATATGTAAATATATTTAAACAAATCTTGTGTATATTGCCATTTGTTCAAGTTTTCGATGTCATCCTTAATAAAAAAATATGTCCTCCATAACAAAAATCTTTTAAAACAGATTGCTTTTGCCCACATGACGCAAAAGTGTCACTCAAATTTCCACATCAATAGTCATAAGAATTCTTACAAGGATACCTTTTCTATTAGTTTTTCTCTTTTTTTTTTCTAAGGATATTTATGGGCGTCAGACAAATAAAATAGGCATACATTTGCCAAGGATATGCGAGATTGAAAGGAATTTATAAATTTTAAATTGATGTCCTTTTCAGCACATTTTGCAAAACTTTATGAATGAAAACTTTTATTTTGTTTATTTTTTTTATTTGGGATTGTTTTGTTTATTTTTTGTCAACAGTTTTGAAATGAAAAACTATCTCCAACACAATTGGAAAAATGTTGTGGGTATCCGGTCCGGGAATACGTTGTAGTTAACACTATGTTCGTAGAAGCTCATTGCATTCATATTGTAGCTATACATTTTTGGGATTATTTTAAGCTGAAAATTGCTTTCATTTATGTAAAATGTAAAATTCAAGCTGTTAAATTCTCTCCTAACTTCGATGAATCGAATATTTTGATGGCATTTGTCGACTTGTGGGACATAAATTGTTTACTCTTATTTTCACAGTTAGTTATTTTATTTATTATACTTTAGTTTTTGACTTTGTGAAATAAGCATTAAGCATTTTAAATCAATAGACAATAAAATAAATTTCTAGGTACTTTGTTTTGAGAAGTTAATAAAATGTTAAACGTGTGAATAGTCTATGTAACAGACTAGTAATTTTAAAAACGAATGTTTATAGAGAAAACTGTTCATAATTCATTTTTCAGACTCTTTTAATTATTGTAAGAAATAAAAAAAAGATTGCTGTGTGATTTTTCAATCAAATATGAATTTATGCAAGAACAAAACTTATAAGTCGTTGCAGCGGTTTCTTAAAAAAATAATCTTTTATATACAAAATTTGAAAAACATTTTTAAGAAAAAATTTTAGTACACCAACTTTAGTTCCAACTTTATTGTAATATTTAAAATTAAATTTCAAAAAAAAATATTGGCCCTTTTTTTTAAATATCGAATTTTCAAAAAAAGAAAAACTTATTTTTTTTTCAAAAATTCAAAAAGGACTCTTTGTTTTTGAAGTTTTGAAATGCAATGTTTTTCATTTTTTCCATCAAAATCTATTAAGTCGATAGTGAGAAATTCAAAATTCGAAAAAATAGTTCTCTTTTATTGAATTAAAGATCATACGAATTAATTGAAAGAACGAATTTTTTTTTTCAAAATTCTAGGTGCAGTTTTCGAGAAAAATTATTTTAAGATAAAATAAATTTCTTGTTCTCCAATATTGTAGATTATATTTAAAAAGCTTTAAACTGTCAAGTTTTAAGAAAATCGAGCATGGGGCTTAAGAAATATTAAGTTTTGAAAATTCCTTTTTTTCAAAATCCCAAAAAAAAGATTTCGGAAAATTTTAATACACAATACTATTCAAACTTTTGGAAAGTCTCAGTACAAAAAAATGAACAAATTCGGTTGTACAGTTGCAAGTTGGTTTGAAAACAAAAACGAAAAAGATGGTTCTAGGGAAGGTACCATTAATAACCATTTTTCGGAAATTTTTTTCAACTATAAGTTCGCTTTAACTAAATGAAATTTTTATTTTTTTTTTCAAATCTGTTAAACAGTTTTTGAGAAAAAAATATTTATAAAATTTCGAAGAAAAATCGTATGGTTTCCGTTATTTTTGGTCTAAAAAAAAAGAAAAAAATATGTGGGGCGAAATAAAATAAATTACACGACATTGATCTCACTTATGCTCTTATGTAAAAGTACTTTGGAATTTTAAAATACATATAAATAAATATAAGGCATGGATTTAATGATGATGCGATGATGGATCAAATACATTAAATTTCCGTCTGATTTCTAGAATCGTATGAATTTATACAAAGAAAGTTTAAAAATCGTATTATTATTAAATGAAGCTGAAGATCGCTGCATCGAAATTTATGTTTTCATTTAGGATAGCAGATCTCGATAAGTATCAAAGATATTGGAATATTTTAAACGCCAAAATGTTGGCCGCAAATTTTCCTACGGGCGATGTCTGTTACTTTTTTTTAAATTGTATCTCGTTATATTTTATTTTAGTGAGTTTTAAAACTTTTAAGACAAAAAAATTTTTAGGAGAGGATATAGACCGCAATAATTTTTTTATAAATAAAATAAATATGACCCAATGTAGAATATACGTTTCTCTAGGGGCGATGTTTCTCCTTTTTTTTATTTTTTTTTATTAAGCTTATTTAACCATGATTTAACCATGAAATTAAAAAAAAAAAAAAAACAAAAAGTTTGGAGCCTTATAACTTTGGATAGACTAATCGTAGGTAAAAAATCGGTACACGAAAAAATTAGAATTTCCAAACTCTAGGGGCGATGTTTTTTCTTTTTTTTATTTTTTTTGTCTATTAAAGTTTTTTAAACATGAAAGTTCAAAAAAAAAAAAAAAAAAGTTTAGACCCTTATAACTTTGGATCAACTAACCGTAGGTATGAGAACGGTACATGAAAAAATTAGAATTTCCAAACGATGTTTTTTCTTTTTTTTTATTTTTTTTTGTATTAAATTTTTTTAAACATGAAAGTTATAAAACAAAAAAAGTTTAGACCCTTATAACTTTGGATCAACTAATCGTAGGTATAAGAGCGGTACATGAATGGATGTCTGAACTACTTGAAAAAAAAAACTGAGGAAGAGTTACAAGATGTATATTTTCTCTTCAGTTGTGACTGTTGTTCTAGATGGCTGGCATTACAAGAGGAATAAAACTTGAATCATCGTTAGAACTAAACCTAGTATAATTTTGTTTTAGCTAAACTAATAGCTCAACACCATCCTTTTTTGGTTTTGCTAAACTAAAAGCAATAAATATTTTTCAATTCAAATTTGTTAAACATATCTCATAATATCTATCTAATTATTATTATAGTTATTCTATAAAGTATATTCATTCTGGAATTTTCTTTTTCTTTGTCTTTGTTTGTATTACAATTAATCTTTTCTTTATATAATTCCAATTTTGTATAATTATTATCAGCATTATTAAAACTTGAATCGAAAAAATAAAAATTCATATGAAGTAAATATTATAATTTTGATAATATACAATTATTAATATAATGTAATAAAAAATATAAAAATATTACAAATAATCAACATCTTAACTAACTAACACAAAACG
>OZ007555.1:73816629-73861687 GCA_963931855.1 Philhelius festivus | reverse complement strand
CGGCCGTGTTCAACTTGATAACGATTTGATGAACGGTTATTAACAAAAACATTAAAATATCTATCGGACAAAAAACTTTTAATAATTTTAATAAGATACACAGGAAACCCCAAGCATACCAATTTGTGTACTAGTCCATCATGCCACACTGTGTCAAAAGCCTTTTCTATGTCGAGTTAAATAAGTCCAGTCGATTTACCCAGGGAACGACTTTTTTTTATATGTACACAAACTCTTAACACTTGATGGCTAGTGCTGTGAAACCTTCTGAAACCAAACTGTTCGTTTGGAAGGATATTCAATACCCCAACAATATTTAGAATTTTTTCCTTAAGAACCTTTTCCAATATCAGCTGAGCAAACTAATTGGTCGATAGCTTGATGGGAGTTTTGCTATTTTTCCAGGTTTCGGGATGGGTTTAACTTTAGCGTGTTTTCAAATTTTTGGAAAATATTGAATTTTGAGGCACGCATTAACCAAAAACACAATAAATTGAATACCCGCCTTGGCTAATTTTTTTATATATAAATTTTTAATTTTATCAAGTCCATCAGACTTCTTTGTTCTTAGACTGCACACTATATGTCTCACATCCTGTAAAGTCATAAACTGATCTGTTGGAGTATCAACATTTTGTATGTGGATTGAGTTTAAGGTGTGTCTTACAAGGTTCTTAGTCTCATTATCACTTAGATGTTGCGACACTGAATGATTATTTAAAAATGTAAATGCGAAAACATTAGCCTTTCTTGAGTCTTCATAAACAACTTCATCATAATTTTCAATATTAGGTACGTATTTTCCTGTTTTTATTTTTAATTATTTTGGCAATATTCCAAAAGGGTTTTGCATTTTTTTCTAATTTGCTAGGTCTCTAATTCCAGTTTCTATTACGATACTTATCAATTTCATTAGCTATCATTTTATTGTAGAGTTTAACATGAATACGATACTCCGGTAAGCGGTAACGTTTCCATTGTCTTTTAAACGAATTTCGAATGCGTATATATTCAAGAACGTGTTCCGGGATTTTAAAAAGAAAAGGCTTTCTCACTTTTTTTGGGATGCATGACTCTACTGATTCTAATATTTGATATCGACATGCACCTCAACATCATTTTTTGAACAAATTCTATCCAAATCTGTAGAAATTGTTCTAAGATTTTACTTTTGTCCTAAATCGACTCCAATTTGCATTTTTTATGTCCATGTCCAGATAATAATTATCTCTCTTTTCCGCCATTGCAAGCATTTTACCAACGACTGGGACATGATCAGAATTCAATTCATTAATAGTTTCCGGTTGAGGAAAAAAACGAAGGAATATTAGTTATGAAAATATCAAGAACGGAAGGATTGCCCCTCGACCCAGAGGGAAAATAAGTAGGACTAAACGGGAACAACATTGAATACGAAAACAGGCAAGACATACTAGAAAGAACGTTACCCCACGAGTTCGCACGAATACAACCCCAAACCCTGTGCCTGCAATTCAGATCACCACCGAATATATAATTTTCATTTCTAATTATTAGTTTTCTAAGATAACTTTTGAAGTGCATTCTTTTTTCTTCAGAAGAATTTTTACCTGGAAATTACACACAAAATATTTTTATATACATATTTTTTTATATACTTTATTTAATGATCTCAATAGCTTTAAATTATTTTACTAGTAATTATACTTCAAACGAAATAAAATATAAATATTATATTGATATGCGAAAAAAATAAAAAAAATCAGAAATAAAATATATGAATTAGAAAAAGTACGCATACGCCCGAGTGTACCGTTGTTAACTTCCCATTGGGAGCTATTGTAATCGGTCCGATTTGTCAAATTGGAATTTTTGACATTTCTCGACGTTTCAAGGTCCCTAGAGGCTATATCAATCATTTTTAGAGAGATGTCTGTGTGTGTGTGTGTGTGTGTGTCCGTACGTGCGTACGTTCGTACGTCTACGTTCTGGTACCATTTTTCGTCGTCGATATCTCAAGAACGAGTAAATATATCGACTTCAACTAAATTGTGTTTAAAATATTATAACTTCGAAAGAGGCTGAAAGGGCTTTTATTAAAATTCAATGAATAATTTTTTCACCATAACGGTTTAAAAAAAAAGTAAAAATGTTCGTTAGTTTCAAATATCTCACGAAAAAATAATGCTATTGATTTCAAATAAAATTTAACGTACTCATTATAAGGTCATACAGATTTGGTATGAATTTGGAAAAAAATGAACATACCGTTATTTTTTTAAATAAAAAAAAAACTGAAAAAAAAATTTCATAACCCAGATATTCTAAGAACGGAAAACAATTTGAAACTCAAAATAATTTTATTTTACGAAAAATAATGTGTTTGACAACTGGTAAAAATTACAAAAAAAAATCAGCTTACAGTTTTTTTACAAAAAATAAAAAAACTATATAAAATTCTATTGAATATTGGTAAAAATTGTTTTTCAACTCAAATTTCTCGAGAACTAGAAGTGATATTGACTTCTAATTTAGTTTATTTTATACATAGTATAATTTTGTACAATTGGTAAAATGTTGAAGAATATTGAATTAATAGTTTTTTTTTTAAGCGCTTGGAAGCTTACCTCCTGGGTCACGTGGAAACAATTTATACATCAACAATCTCAATCTCAAATCTCTTTAAATAATTAAAATGCTTTTCAATCTTAAAATAATCGCACCCAGCCTCTTTTTTTATTTATTTATCTTCTTGCTAGGAAATTATTTCAAGGGTGGTTAAATTTTAAGGGCCGATGTCATTTTGTCATTTCTTATTATTATGATAATATGGTATGGTTCAATTTATGTATGGAAATGTCGGCCAAATGGCCGCCGCGACCTCGGCGGCACACCTCAATCCGATTGTCCAAATTTTCAATGACGCTGCGGCATAATTGAGATTCTATGCCGTTAATGTGCCGAATTATCTCATCCTTTAGCTCTTGAATTGTTGCTGGCTTATAGACGTACACCTTTTCTTTCAAATAACCCCAAAGAAAGATAACACGGCCATTGAATTTGTCGCGCAAAAGATCCATTGTTTCGTTAGCTGTGTGGCAAGTGGCTGCGTCCTGTTGAAACCACATATCGTCCACATCCATATCTTCTAATTCGGGCCATAAAAAGTTCGTTATCATCTCACGATAGCGAACACCATTCACAGACCGGCCTCATTTTGGAAAAAATACGGCCCGATAAGGCCGCCAGCCCATAACCCGCATCAAAACCATCTTTGTGAGAGCATTTATTTTTCGCCAATCACTCTTGGACGACAATCATTCGACCAAATGCGGAAATTCTGCTTATTGACGAATCCACTGAGGTGAAAATGTGCCTTATTACTGAAGATGATTTTCTTTGAAAATTGATCATCCACTTTTGCCATTTCTTGCCACCATTCTGACAATTGACGACGCTGGAAATGGTCAAGAGGCTTTAGTTCTTGAGTCAACTGCACGACGAGCGTGAGAGGTGTAATTGTTGGGCTCGACGACGAGTTGAGGTGGATGGCTCTTCAGCCACACTATCGCGAACAGCAGCAATATTTTCTTTAGTACGAGCTGTACGAGCATGCACTGGTGTTTTTACATCTCCTACAGACCCAGTTTTCTCAAATTCTTGCACGATTTTTCCGATTGTATACGCACATTTGGACGATTAAATTGACCGAAAAAATAACGAAGTGCACAATATGCATTTTGATTTGAACGCCCATTTTCAGTTTAAGTTTAAATAATTCGATGATAAATAATCAAATGGTTCGCAAATGAACCAGTCTACATAAGACATTAGTTTAGGAGTACCTCTGCTTTTATTAAACCTAAACCTAACCTAACCTAACCTAGAATCTAAACTATTTTAATTTATTGAACTTATTTTTTGATAATTTTATGTTTTCATTTCAAAACTACCAAGCAAGTAATTATTTAAGATGGTAGGTATATGATAAATGTGAGACAAAATGATCTGAAGTTCTGTCATCGAAATTAACCCTAGAAACAAATGCCATAATGAAAACAAAAACAGAATTCTGTCCTGCCCCATATAGCCTTACAAAAGTCATCATCAACTGTTGTGCTCATTTTTCAAATAAAAGGTTTGTTTCTTTTCTTAAGCAAACAATTTGGGCTAATGATCTAAAGTCCTTCACTTGTTTCTTTATTATCTCCAGGAATAAAGCATAAAAAGGATAAGTGTGTTTACCTTTTATTTTTGAGAGCCCAATGTATATACAGGGTAATCATAGTATACTGGGGTTCTATATATTTACTCATCGTTTAAGCACAGTACATTTGGCATGTTTTTTTTATATCTTCGCATACTCACTAAGTATACAATACACCATCATCACCAAGAACTGTAGTACAAATAAAGATACCACACCTGTTCACTCCCACATCTCAATATAAATAAGCACAATCAATTAATCCAATTAAATGTATACCTACGTCCAACAAAATATAGAACACTCACACATACGCCAAAACCAAGAATAATTCGTAGGTTTTTTTACTTGCGATGTAGGTAGTATAGGGCAAGTTCGGCATTTGGAAAAAATCGAACTAGAGATTTAGATCAAAGATGACATTAAAAGTGGATCAGGCAAGGCTGTGTGTATATGTCTGTACCTCTACCTACAGCTTTAACTACTGGAGGTATTTTCTTCAAGCTCAGTACTTTGTTTAGCTCCAAAACTAACGGTACCCACATACAGCCGTAATGCAAAATCTTATTTATCTCAAAAATGGCTCTAAAGAAATTGATAAAATTAGGTGTGCTATTATGGGCATAGACTATATTTTTCTGAACAAAACTTTTAGGAAAAAACGTTACTAACAGTACCTGTCATAGAACTGTTTTTATTTTTAATTTCCACTTTTTCACTATCGCCTCTTACGATTTTTAACCAAATTTTGTGCGCAGGAGCTTCTTTGAATTTGAAAAATAATTTGTATAAAAATTTTCGAAAAAATAGTTTTTGGATTTTTAAATATAGAACGGTTTTTTTTTTCATTTTCGACTTTCTCATTAACGGCTTCAACGATCTTAGCCAAAATCTTAATGCCGGAGTTTCTTTGAATTTTATAAAATAACTTTTAAAAAAATTTACAAAAAAAAATAGATTTTGATTTTTTAAATAAATAATAATTTTTTTTTTTTTTTTGTGAAAATTCAAGGTGCACGACGAGATTTTGATATTATGCCTAAATATCTATATCATTAAATATCAATTACAATACATTTCAATTCTTTTTATAAAAATTTTCAGGAAAATTTAGTAAATAAAAAACATGTTACAATAAACCGAAAAAATATTTTTTTTTTGAAAAATCAATGGGCCTTACCAATAATCAAATTTAGAGACGACTTTAATATTTGCGCAAAATTAACCATTATTTAATGGACTCTATATAACTGACCAAACATGTTACATTTTAATTTTTAAGTTCCGTACAATAAATGGTTCATAACTTAGAGTCCACTTCAATATTAAGTTCGTAACATATATGGCTAACTATATAGAGCTCATTACATATTGGTTCATTTCACTCAAATATTAAAGTCGTCTCTAAATTTGATTATTGGTAAGGCCCAATATCTTCTGAACGTGTAAGCAATTTTTTTTAATGATTTTCTAAAATCTATATTACTTATTACTTAAAAGTGGAATACTAAACAGAAATGTCTATATAAAAAAAATAATTTAATAATAAAACGTTTGTTTGCATAAATTCATGCTTTTTAGAAGTCGGACGGCAATTTTATGCATTTGAACATTTTTTTTATCTCATTAAATCCATATTTTATATTTATTTATAGATAATTTTTAAATTCCAAAGTTCTTTTACATAAGAGCAAGTGCTTGCAATACAGTCGTGCATTTTGTTTTGATTTTGTATATATAGAAAAGTACTCCAGCTTACTTGTATTTTTCTCTCAAAATTTTATAACTAATGCTCGGCCCCCTAACCTCTCCCCCACCAGGACTCATGATTCCTTAAAATTAACACAAATTAATTGTCGGCTTTCGACAGACAGCTTCATTGACGCCACCATCGCTACCTCCATCGCCCACTGAACAGCCTTGCCATCATGAAATCTCACTTTCTGTTTCCTCTGACACAATATTTGCAATCACTGAGGCAGAAAATTGTACCTAATTTCTAATGAATCTAACAACCTCAAGGATAAAAGGACAGGAATAGAAATTACGATAACTATACCCTAAATGTTTAACCCCCGTAAGACTGCCGCATCCACCCATAGCACAACAACAAAACAACAGAAAAAAATCGCAGGAAACAAAAGACAAACATAAAATTTGCCATCAACTGAAATGAAAAAGCAAAGACGAACACACAAATCCAAATAAAATAAAAACCAGGACACACTCAAAACCACTTTTATCAGAATCAACGACAAAATAAAGAACGCCGCCGCCCCTTCTTTCAGGGGGTAGATGAAGATATATGTATAATTGTAGCCTAAATCAGGCTACTCGCATTCGGATTTGTCATAAGCCAGTAAAGTAAAAAATTCTCGAGAAATTCGACCGTCGCGACACAAGGCGATGCCAAAACGAAGGACAACGGCATATAATTTCTGGAGTTTGCTCTTGGAGTAGCAATTAGTGCCATTTGGCACTGTTATTACTCCGATTTGATTTTCTGCAATTTGCGTACCAATTTGCGATGTTCCCTTACCTTGTATACTGGCCTAGTAGGAGAGCATTGGTTTCTGGTTGTTAGTGTGCACGTTTTTGGGAAAGCGGATGATGTTTTGGAAAACTTATGAATTTCACAAGGTGAGTTGTTTTAAGAGAAACTTACCGCTGGTTTTAAAATAATAGTAGCACACCTTTTGATACAATTCAATCCAACATAAATTAAATCAAATCATTATTTTTAACAAATAAATGAACACGTGAATTTTAAATTAACATCTTTAAGCTTATATTGCCAGAATTTAGTATTTGAGTCGTCATTTTCCAATTTACTCAAATATTTTATATAAATAGGGTTAACAAAAACAGCAGCATGAAGATCCTCCTAAAATTGAACATTTAACTAGTATTTAGTTGCATGTCTTTTATTAAAATCATAGCAACAGGACTTTACATCGAGTTTATCAGGTTTTCACACCTTTCACGGGTGATTGCTGTATAGCTTTCCAAAGAGCATTGACATTTGTTAAATTGTCATGACCAACGTATAGTTTTTTACATTATGTGTAGAAAGCGAACTGATCGTTGAAAAATTGCTGCTTTGCCAAAAAGTAGAAATTCTTCAAAATTAAGACGTAAATGAAAAGGACAACAAAAAAGCTTTTCAAATATTTTACTAAGATATTGAATAAATTAACATGAGCCTTAACCTAGTGACTTGCAATTTTATGTTAAAAATGAAGTATTTAAGAAATTCCGAAAATCAAATTCGGAAGTTGACAAGAAAGTTTTCTATCAGTTTTGTAAAGAGTACGATTTCCTGAACAAAATATTTACACAAACAACTAAGCGTTTCTTGTGATCCTAAAGCCTTTTCGGCTTTTTTAAATAGTAAAACACGATCTGTTGCTGAATATGGAGTTTAATGGTCAAACATCAAATGGTTTATAGAGTTCATGTGAACTTTTTTCGAATCCGTTTATGTTGATCATTCCTCCTTAAATATTTCTCAATCAGAAAGGAGTTCTATCAGTATTACTAATATTTCAACACTAAAGTTTTTTGAATCAGATATTCTAGATGGTATTTCAAAATTAAAATCTAGCTTGGATCCTGGTCCTGATGGAATTCCATCTTTTATATTGAAGCAATTTCACTTGTCACTAGCGTCAACGCTTTTAATTTTTTTTAAAAAATCTATTTCTACTGGGATCTTCTTGAATCAGTGGAAGTTTTCATAATATGTAAGTGCGATTCACAAAGCAGGTAAAAAAAATCAAGGAAATTCACCTCAACAAATCTTATGATTTATTCTAGATATATCACCGATTTTTTTTTTATCTGGATACCAGGGGCCTATTTCACCAACTTACAAAATTGTAATTACAAGCATTTTTTCAAAAAATTTGTGAAAATTCGATAAATTTTGCTTCACCAGTTTGTTGTAGTTACAAAATTGTAATTGTAAATTACAATTCAAAATTTGTGAAAAACTAAGTTTCCGTTTCACCGACACTTGTGTTTTACAAGTAAAAAATTTGTGAGCTTTCAAGTAACTTGTGTATTTCTGTTTCACCAAAGAAAGCAAAATCTCAAGTTTCCTTTTATTTGTAAAAAAGTTCTACACGAGTCAAGACGTAAGTTATTTTTGTTACAAGTTTTTGAAAATAATATTTTTGGTGTTTAAAATGGCCTTACGCCAAAGGCATAGTAGTAGTGAAAGCGATAATAGTGCAAACGATTTATTGTCTTGAATCGCAGAAGAGGAGTTTATCGTCCGCGGTTAAACTTTAATATTTCGGAGTGTTTTGATTTTAATGAGCGTTTTCGTGTGAGTTTCTGCAAGGTGGAAGAAATAATTTTGCTCATTGGATTAGCCACAGAACGGACAAAAATTGTGCATTGTCTCCAAGGCAGCAATTACTTACTGTCTTGCACTGGATTGGAAATGGTGGGCAGTATCATGGTGTTTCCGATATGCATGGTATCTCAAAGGCCACAGTATGCCGATGCGTTAACCAGGTTTGCTCAGCGATTGTTGATATATTGTTAAAAAGTAATAGTGAAATATTTTCAATTTGACTAGGTTTTTTTTTATGTTTTTTCTTACCATGGTTTCTCTCTTGACATTTTACCAGCTAATGGTGCGGAGATATTTCCAGTCCTTGTTCCCCAGAATGCCTTTGGAAGCTAACTTACTTAACATGTTTTTCCATTCGGTCATTTTACTTTGGTTGGTGACCGTTTTGCTAAACTTTCTAAATGAAATGTCTTTTTTCTCGCGCACTAAAGATGCAAAAAACAATTAAGTCTGCTTATCCGTTGTAGACATCAGCCGTGTTTTATGGAAAATTGATAGCCACTCAGTAAAGAAAATTGAAAAAAAAAACATTATAGTCAATTTTATATTCACTCTCTTTTAATCTCAAAGTTTGACACGAATTTTAGAGTAATTTCAAATTTATTTTGACGTATTTAGAATATTTCTTTCCATATTCTTGCCAGCCCCTAAATTACAATATTTTAATGAGCAAAAAAAATCGATTTTTCGTTAAAAAAACTCAGATTTTGTAGATGTTTCTGAATCCATCGAGATCTCAGCCATCCTCCAATGGAATTTGACAGTTTATGGCTTGGTAGATGGGTAATATACTATATTTTGACCTATTTAGAGTATTTTTATCTAGATGCTTTCCAAAAGCCCTAAAATCGCAATTTCCCTGAACAAAAAAAAATCCAAAAAATTTCGATTTTTCGGTGAAAAAATTACGATTTTTCGCAAGTTTTTCAATCAATTGACATTTGTGATTTTTTGTTCGTCTTTTACAAAATAGACATGAAGCTTTATTTCCAAATGTCTTGACATAATAAAAATCTCTGAGAAAAAAAGATGCATTCCAGAACACATCCCAGTACCAAGCAAATGTTTTTCTGCACTCGATTTAAGCGCCATCTTAAATATCAATATATCAACAATTTTTATTCATTCTATATTCACTCTGATTGCTGACCAAATTATATGCACTCTTGATGTTTTTATTGTTTTGCATGTAAGATTTTGCTAACTTGGCTATTCACTCTTTTAAAAAAACAAGGCTATCATTTTAATGAGCTTTACAAGTTAATGAGGAAAGCTTGTTGTTTACAAGAAAGAAAAAAAATTGGTGAAACGGTATTTTCACAAACTTGTTTCTTTTCAAAGCTAGTTGTAATTTTTTTTTGCAATAATCACAAAATTGTGAAATAGTTATTTGTACTTTGTGAAACCGAATTCTGTTCTACAAATTTGTATTTGTGAATTACAAGTCACAAGTGCAAATTCGTGTTTAAGAAAAATTACAAATGACAAAATCTCGATTTTTTACAAATTTGTTAAAAAATGCTTTTAATCACAATTTTATCAGATGGTGCAATAGGCTCCAGGTTGATACTATTTACATGATTTTTGTCAAATCATATGATACTAAATGTCATAAGATTCTCGTAGCTGAACTTCAGCTTTTTGGTATTCATGGATTACTTCTGAAATGGATATCCAACTATCTTAATGACAGAACCGAATGTGTGAAATTAGTAAATTTTGTTATTAATATCATAAAAGTTACGTCTGAAGTTCCTCAAGGTAGTCACCTTGGACCACTTCTTTTTAACTTTTTTTGTAAATGATATCCCATTTCGTCTTAAGACTGCCTCGTGTTTGATGTATGCTGACGACATAAACCTTCTTCTGTGTATCAAAAATGGAATTGATAGTGAAAATCTTCAAAATGATTTAAATAATTTAGCTGCTTGGTGCGAAAGAAATATTCTTCCCTTGAATATCAAATAATGTAATGTAACTACAGCAAACCAAACCTTAGTGCCAATTGTATACGACTATAAAATATTCAACAAAATTCTTGATTGCAAATCCGAGATTCGTGATCTTGGAGTCATTTGTGATCCAAAGATGTCGTTTTCATTACATGTCGACTATATTATTGCAAGGGCAAACGAATTATTATCTACTTTGAATTCTATATTCCAGAAAGGTTCTTGCGTTCACGTCATTTTTTTTAATAACGAAATAATTTTCGAGATGCATTAAACTTTTCAATTTAATATGTAATGAACTTGATCTCTCAATAAACAGATTGGAATTTAAAATTAAATTACAAAATATAATTTCTTAGATTTAAGCTCATGAAAAACTTATATTGAATTGTAAGTAATCTGTAAGATTTATATCCGTAGATGAATAAATAAATCAAAAAAAAAAAAACAAAATTATTAAATGTGATGGCTTCACAACGTAAACTTTGCTCCACGGTGAGAAGCATCCACTCGACTGACATCATATTCGAAATATAATGTTAAAGACCATATAATTCTACCAATTACATATAAATTATTAAATTGCATTTCATTTAAGACTTGTTGAAAAAATATCGTCCTTGAACATAAACTTTAATTCCACAACGGAACAAATTTAAAATTTTTGTATAAAAAATTTTGTATACAAAGTTATAAAGAAAAAAAGTATAAACTGGAGTAAAGTAATCTATACGAAATCACCACTGAGATGAATCGTGCGCATATCGAGCTCGTTTATAAGACCCTTATATCAGAAAATCCCTTTAAAAGGCTCGCTACGCTTTCTAAATGAAAACACTGCCTCATCTCGTGGCAACAGATTCTACTCTTATAGTCTTGAACCTAATAAGTCAGCTTTTTCTTCATTCAGAGTCAAAAATTGAAATGATGTTGACTTGGCACACATTAGTTATTTCGTGGTGAATATAGGTGGAGATTCTGATGGAAAATTTGGGCAATTTATTTAATTGTTAACCTTTTCCTAGTATGAGTAGATATTTGTCAAGCAAAAATAGCAGTTATCTATATGTTTGGTAAGCTCTTGCCACAACATAGAAACTAGGAAACGCCATTTGATTTTGGTTAAATTTTATCCACTTCAAAAGCCCAATGTAATAGCACATCTTAGGTGTCCAAGTTGTTACTAGATCCCCAATTTTAGACCCAAAACAGAAGTAATAAGCAATTTTTATATCTTCCATAAATTTTCTAAGATTTGTCACTAACTTAACATCAGCATTTGTTGAATTTTTAAAACTGTTTTTTCAAAGATCTTTGAGAAAGGTGTTAAAATCAGAATGCTGTGTTTTTTGGAATGAACTAATTTTTTAACGATTCTCAATTTGGCTTTAGAACAGGCAGATCAACTAAAAGTGCTTTTCTGAAATTGTCAGGTGAAATTTATAGCTTCTCAAATTCCTTCTACATTATTTTATCGATATTACTAATGCTTTTGATATGGTAAATCATTCTCTATTATTAGATTAACTTTTCAATGCTGGTTATAGGGGTTTCTGTTATGAATGGTTTGCTTCTTACTTGAGTAATCGCTGGCAAGTTGTAAAGATTAACAATAATTTAAGCTGGGAACGTTCTATAAATCTAGGTGTTCCTCAAGGATCTGTTTTGGGTCCGATATTGTATCTTATATATGTGAACTCATTATTCATCCAACCTTTTAAGGGAAAAATAACAGCGTTTGCTGATGATACGGCGCTTTCCTATGCGAATAAAAGCTACATAGATTTATTTTCGAAATTTAAATATACTTAGGCGTGTTGGGTTTATCAACACAACTTAATTATGAGCGATAAAACTAAGTTTATGATTTATAAACACAAGGATAACCTCTGCCTGGACTTGCCTTTATATTATCACTCACCTGGCTGATCGAAATTCAATTTAGTTTGTTGTTCCATATTATTTGATGAACAATTAACCTGCAGTCAATATTGTTTTGAAATTGAATGTGTTGATAATTTAAAATATCTAGGCGCTATATTGGATCAAAACTTAAGTTGGACAGTACATACTTCCTACCTGAAACAATATATGAACAGGATTGCAAGACAACTTTATCATCTTAGCCTATATTGTAATCTTTCAATATTAAAACTAATTTATAATGGTTTAATCAAATCAAAATTCCTGTTGGGCTTGCACATATTTTAATAAAATTGAACCGTTGTTAATTAAACAAAAACATGCAATAAAAATTATCTGTAAAGTGAATCGTCTAACACCCAGTCATGATTTGTTTAAAAATCTCGAAATTTTGCTTTAAGATATTTGTACGAGTATTATTACAAGTTTTGAAAATATTTTTTGAAAATTCCGGTTATTATAATGCGAGAATTTTTGATAATTTTGACTTACCTATCAACACCAGTAACTTCGTAAATGTGCCAAAAATTCATAAAACACATTTTTCAAAATTTTATTACGTTACAGCCCTCGTTTATTTAATCAACTACCAGCTAACCTTAGGGTGTGAGAGAGGGAAATATGTTTTCTTACTTAATTTAAAAAAAATGGTTTTTATCTTTCAGCCATACAGAAATTGAAATTTTTTTAACTTAAAACTTAAAATACATTCAAATTTGGAAAAAATTACTATACATACTTTATTCTTTAAAATAAAATTATTTGTAATTTTGAATGCTTTCCCCATCAATAGTATACTTTAAGTTTTTTTTCACTTAAAAAGTACTTTCGCCACTTGTCTTCGACAATAGAAAGTACTTAGCTTTTCCTTCAAAAAACTAGAAATTGTTAAATACTTTAAATTTATAATATTATTCTAGCTACTTAAGGTTTTGTAAGAAATAGGATAAAATAAAAAAAAACAATCTCCATTCATATTTTAATTCATAAAACGTCTGTATACCACAACTTGAAATAAAAACGAAAAATAAAACTTATACTATGTATATTGATTCGTTATATTCGAAAAATATTTTGTGAGAACGTGTGTAGGCTAATAAGAGCGAAATTTGAAAATGTAAATAAAATGCATATTAAACCTGTCAACAGGTTATCGTATGACATCAAAAATATCCGTTTAATGTTCTGGTTGTCTGACTTTTTTCGCTTGTGTTATTGGACCAGAAAAGAGTAAATGAACATCATCAGCAAGAAGTTGGACGAGCATGAAAGATTTTGCATTTTAGAGGTCATTTATAAATATCGAAAACAGGGGCCTAACTCTGTAATTCGGTACGAAAGTAAAAATTGTTCGAAAGTTGTTTCCAATTCTAATTTCAAAAGTTACTCTGTATAACTTTCGAATCCAAGGAAAATGTTGCAAAGGAAACTTTGCAACTTTCGAGCAAAAATGTTCCGGACTCGAGCTGTTTTTTGTCGAAAATGGCATTTTAAAATAAAAAAAAAAGTCAAATACATATTTGTTTTTTGATTAATGAAATTTATTCGTTGATAATTGAAGTTGAGTATGGATGGATATGGATTCAGTTACATTGTGGCTTAATGAAGAAATTTGTGCTGAAGAAAGAATTCAAAGAAAGAATAAAAGACAATTCTAATATAATGGGTTTATCAAGTAAAAGGTAATGTGATATAAAACAGAATTTAATCACAAAATGATTTATCTATGTATACTAAATATTTTGTCTAGTTTTATAAAAAATTTTCGTCTTTCAAAAGATGCATTTATGTATCAGGATAATTCTGCACAAAGATCTCCGATTATTTTTCGCTTACAAGGTCCAATTGACTCAACAATTGAAGGCACATGACCATCCGTTTCGTTATTGCTTCGCAGTTTGGCCATTAGAGCATCTTGAATTGGACAACGATTTTGGGCCAAAAATCATCTTTTCTGACGAGGTGCATTTTGATCTCGGCGGCTACGTTAACAAACAAAATTGCCGCATCTGGGGCTGAACAAACCCGTATGTTATTATCCAGAAGCCAATCAGCCTATCACGAATTCATCGTAATCGGAGACTTCTTACGAATCACGAAAAATAACTTTCACATAAAATCAACGAGAATTTCAAATTGATTTTATTTGGTATTCATACATATTTTTGTTCTGGTTTCCCTTTGAAATAAGAAAAATCATCAAAAGTATAATCATATTAATATTTATTATGTTTTCTTCAATTAATTTATAATTTTAAAATAAGCGTACTTACATTTTAGCTATATCTATTGAAACAAGGCAATAGGAGGGATTGGGTAGGTAAGAGGGGTTTGAGAAGCAGGAAACTAGGAAAGTAGGGATAGGATGAGGAATCATCAGGGGTAGAATGTCCGCTACGGAGGCGATGGCATGCTTGCTTTGCTCGACTTATCTCGCCGGATGTGGGGGGGATCTTGCCCCCGCAGACAGACCTCGCCTATTTCAAAAAAAACATATAACATGCCAACATAACAAAAGATACTTAGCCACCACACCAACTAACACACCCTGGGAACGCTGCGGCTGAAGTTGCAGCGCGGCCTTAAGTCCCACCCAACCTGGAATTCGTTCGGCCTTATTTCTGAATTCCCCAGATCTGAAATTTGATTTTTTTTTCTTTAGGATTGCTGTTGAACCATACTCACGTCACCGCCGGGCAAAGCCGGCCTCTTCACACCCCCTGAAACAAAATCCTTAGTGAAGCATTAGGCTTCTTCGAAGCTCAATAAAAAGACAGATAAAATCCATTCATAATTGACGTGATTTACAAATTTATTTATTGACTAGGAAAAAAGAAAAGGAACATCTTCTTCATATGAAACGAAATCGACAGTTAAATGATTTAATGGAAATGTTAAATGAAAGTTAATTTAAAAATAGGATATTTTCATAAAATGCTAACCAAACCGTTTTTCCCCTTCGTAGTTTTAGTTACTATATCCCCATTTCACTTACAGCTCCTTATTTTCTTTTCGAGTTAGCTTTCCCTTTCTTGACTTAATTTCTATTTAAAAATATACCCATTCTTTTCCTTGTCCTAGCCTATATCCCTTCTAGACTATCTATCCGTTTCACTCTCTCTTCTCTCTTCTTTCATAGAAAATTTTATTGTTATTTTATTTACCTCGCGGTCGCGCTAAACGTTTTCTTACTCGTTTAACTAAATTTTTAAGATTTCCCGCATTTTCTTGCATAAGTTTTAGTTAAAAGTTAAAAAAAAAGGAATAAAAAAACAAAAATACAGTCGAGGACTATCAACACTATCCTTGGTGTATTGTTTGATAAAAAACTCGAATTCACACAGCATATCAATATGACATGTAATAAAGCCAATGCAATATTAGGTTGGATTAAAAGGGAATCACGTCAGTTTTCGGATCCTTATGTTATCAAACAACTATTTACCACATTTGTCAGACCCATTATAGAGTATGCTTGCCAGGTATGGACCCTAGACTGGGCCAAAAAAATTGACTATTTTTTTTTTTTTGAAAGATATATCGAGAATATCATTCAGAATGACAAAAAAAAATTTTCGTAAAAGTTTGAGCCCTTAATATCCATTTTAAGAGGTCTATCATCGCTAATTTTGATTTTTAGTCATAATTTCATGTTTTGCGTCAGAACTGACAAAACATTGAAGTAAAAAAAATTCATTTTGACTTACTTTTGTATAAAATTAAATTCCCTACAAAAAAGGTCTAATTGAAAATTTTCGTCAGACAAGCCGGTTTTGAGTAATTAAGCTTAATAAATTGTTATTTTTCTTCGATTTTACTTTTATAATTTGGAATTTTGTAACTAACGAATCAATGAATATCTCAAAATGATCACAATGGATTTTTAAAGGAAATTTAATGCTCTACAAAAAAGGTCTCTTAATATTTTTGTCTAAATTTAATTCTTCAAAAGTTATTCACAATTAAAATTGAAAAAAAATTGAAATTTCAAGTTTTTCTTTCTTAACTCAATTTTTTTTTACTTAAAGGAACAAATTGACTTTTTTGAACATTATTAATCATCATTCATCGAAAATCTCTTAATATTCACCATTATTCTAACAATATTATTACAAAAATATATAAATTTAACAATAAATATGAATTTATTTTTGCCTAATTGATCATTTCTCAACAAAAACATGGTTCTACTATCTTAAAGAAATTTTTGAGTAAACAAAACATTAGTGAGTACCGGAAAAAAAAACCCTAATTGCAACAAAAAAACCTTAATGTAATAAAATGTTATAACTAGTAGTTAATTATGGTTGTAAAACTATAAAATCCTATAGATTTCTTATAAAATATGAGTTATAATTGTGTTAAAAATAAATTTTTTACCATCTGTTATTGTTATTATTAATTAAGTAGCCATAATCTGTTTTTTTTTCCTATATAAATGTATGAAATATTATAAATAAATAATTTTCAATAGCGAAATTAAATAATTGTTTACTCAAAAATTTCTTTAAGATAGTAGAACCATGTTTTTGTTGAGAAATGATCAATTAGGCAAAAATAAATTCATATTTATTGTTAAATTTATATATTTTTGTAATAATATTGTTAGAATAATGGTGAATATTAAGAGATTTTCGATGAATGATGATTAATAATGTTCAAAAAAGTCAATTTGTTCCTTTAAGTAAAAAAAAATTGAGTTAAGAAAGAAAAACTTGAAATTTCAATTTTTTTTCAATTTTAATTGTGAATAACTTTTGAAGAATTAAATTTAGACAAAAATATTAAGAGACCTTTTTTGTAGAGCATTAAATTTCCTTTAAAAATCCATTGTGATCATTTTGAGATATTCATTGATTCGTTAGTTACAAAATTCCAAATTATAAAAGTAAAATCGAAGAAAAATAACAATTTATTAAGCTTAATTACTCAAAAACGGCTTGTCTGACGAAAATTTTCAATTAGACCTTTTTTGTAGGGAATTTAATTTTATATAAAAGTAAGTCAAAATGAATTTTTTTTTACTTCAATGTTTTGTCAGTTCTGACGCAAAACATGAAATTATGACTAAAAATCAAAATTAGCGATGATAGACCTCTTAAAATTGATATTAAGGGCTCAAACTTTTACGAAAATTTTTTTTTGTCATTCTGAATGATATTCTCGATATATCTTTCAAAAAAAAAAATAGTCAATTTTTTTGGCCCAGTCTAATGGACCCCCTACTACAATTGCCACAAAATAAGAATTGAACAAATTCAAAAAAAGGTTCCTAAAATTTGCTCTTAGAGGCTTAGGCTGGCAGAATCCATTGAATCTTCCTTCATATAGTAGCCGTCTAAAACTCATAGATTTACCCAGTCTGGAGCGCAGACGTTCTTATTTATGTTTCGTTTTTATTGTTAATCTTTTTTATGGTAATATCGATGCTTGTAACCTTTTGTCTCGCGTTAATTTTAATGTTCCAAATCGTAATATAAGAGGTTTTCGTGACCCAATTTACATAACACACTATTGTACCAACTATGAGCAGAATTCACCATTGAATAACATGTTTAATTTCTATAACGTCAATCATAATTTATTAATAAATTTTTCTGATCAAATACTGGTTTTAAAAAAATATTCTATAATATTGCATAATTTATAAATTCTTAATTCTTAATTCTAAGAAATATTTTTGTAAGCTAGATATTAATTTGCTTAATTCTAATAAACAAATTATCAAAACTTTTCCGTATGATTAATAGATATCGAATGAAATTTCCGATATTCGAATGTATTTAGCAACGAAAATAGAGTTGTGAAGTACGACATTTCCGAATTTCGAGCACATGTATCTAGATAAATGAAACTCAGATTTCAATTTCCGATTTTCGAATAACACAGTTCATATTTTCCGAATTCGAACGATTTAACTTTAGAATCGAATTACAAAGTAAGGCCCCAGAATTGGTCATAATATGGATCCTTGAGGGACTCTTGAAATAGCCCCAATTAAATCTGATTCATTTTCACCAATAAAGACAGCTTTTGGGTTTGCTATCCAGCAATATAGATTGAAGTCTGACTTATAGAAGAGTATAAATTTATGCAAACAATTCTTTTTTCTAAATTATTTTTTAAACATACAAGAAATTTCTTTACAATTTTACTAAGAAAAAATTGGGATGTCAGTCTAAAGTATCTAATAATATACATTTTAGGAAGTTATTTCAAATTCGTTTCAGGATATTGATTATTTTTACAAGAATCCAAAAAAAAATATTTTTAATATACAATATTATTGTAAATTTAAAGGAGCTCCTGTATAAAATCTTAATCAAAGTTATTAGAGCCGTTTTCTATATATATATATGTATAAGATTCGTCAACGGGATCGGCCTTGATGAAAACATCGCATCTCATCGATCAGCGAAATCAAGCACTATTGTGTGTGGTTAGTACTTGGATGGGGGCCAAAACATAAAGAAAAGTAATTGAGATAGTGTTCTCTTTTGCTATGATGTTTGGATTCAGCAATCTTTGGATGATTGATGCTAAAAGATTAAGAAAGATTGCTTACGACAATCGTTCCTAGTTCATTGTAGGGCGACTAATCAAGGGTGCATACTCCTAGTTGCTGATTTCTACTTCGATCAATTGCTGGGTGTGTGTATTCTAGGGTTGACAAGCCCTGAGTCTTGCGGAACTAATCTAGAAGTGATCTCACGGTTGCGAAAGCTTACCAGAAGCTATATTCTGGCACCATGGGAGATAGTGCCAAGGAGGTAGACATGGATTACGTAGTGCAACCTCTCTAATATACTCTCTCAGACTATCTATGAGGTAGGCCCCTTAGTGGAAGAATCATGGGGGTTGTGGTTATTCCAAATGCGAAGGCATATGGCTTCCAAGCTTACCGAGTTTACCGGGCTTACTAAGATTCAAGAAGTGCTTTTTAGGCCTCGCTCTAAAGCAAAGTGTGGGTTCATGCCGCAACATATCACAGAATTGCTACTGATATGGCTTCGGCTGTATCAGAGCTCATGGTCAGCGCTTAATCTGACTCCGATGTGGGTAGGCCCACCGCGGAATTGAGTCTTAATTGACAGGTGTCAGATTAGGTTTAGGTGGCTGCTGACCGGAAGAGCCAACACACTTTGGTCCGTTGTGATACCACAGGATTCCCAAAAGCACCCTTACTCGTTAAACCATTTGGACCTAACAATGAAGCGTTTGAGACAGTGAATGTCGGAATTTCTTACATCACTAGTATCGTTATAGTAGAAGTCTCCCAAGTGGAGTCTACGTCTTTGTTCTAGGGCAGGACAAGAACATAGAAGGTGAGAAACTGTTTTCTCTTCTTCTTCATCTATGCTGATTTTGTTCCCTAATCGATGAAGCATCTGTAAGTTTTTCTTCAAGATATCCTCGATAAATATAACAAAGTCTATATTTCCCCTTTCCATCCTTTAACATTATCTAGTACTTCTTATGCTCCGGTGAAATTTTTCCATAGATGAAGAGACCCTTCAAAAATAAATCGTAAGGTTATACGGTTTACCTTCTTTCCTTTTTAGATATTTAACTGCCTTTTTGACTGATTTTATTTTCGTACTCAGAAACAAAAAAGGAAATTAAGGCAGTTAAGTTTCTTTAACTTCTGCAGTATCGATAAATATTGTTGCTGTAGTATTCGCGTAAGATGGAGTACACATTTTTTTAATTGCTTTATAGTCTCGTTTGGTCATGATATCATAAAGTTAATTCCATAGCAATTTCATGTTTATTGTTTTCTCAAACTGAAATTTATTCTGAAATGCCATGATTTGATGGAATTTCCTTCTGTTTTAATGTATTCTTCTGTAAGATTAATTGATTCTTTTGAATAATGGAGAGTATGGTCATATAAGGAAATATATTTAGGTGTATGCTCAATTATTTTCTTAAGTTTTATTGAAATAAGCACAGTGGCGTAGCGTGCCATCTCGGTGCTTGGGGCGGGAGACCCATTTTGCCACCCCATTCAATACTTAATTAAAATTTTGAGACATCATTTCACAGGCAATGATGTATCTTTTATTGAAGGTAAAATAGAATCAGCGGTTTCACAAACGGATTCTACGGGCCTTACGAGCAGCGAAGTCAGAAATAACTTTGTCAAAATTGATATTTGCAGCCAATACTTGTTCAATCGACAATATAGCCAAGTTAGAAAGTCTAGTGGAGCTCTTAGTGGATTTGAGATAATTTTTGCTAAGCTTCAACTTCGAAAAACTTCTCTCACAACTAGTGACACTAATTGCCAAAGTCAAATATATACGAATCAAAATGACTATTTGGAACCGAAATCCCCAGATTCAGTTTTTTAATGAACTAGAGGAGGTCCAGTGATCCTTTGCCCCTTATATGCCAGATTCTGTTTGGCTAAGAACTGGATAATATTCAACAACCGGTACAATATATCCCTCCACTTTTTCTCTTCACTTTCAAAAACTTCTTGTTGTTTCTGATCGATGGTTTCTTTACGGTTCTGGCTCTGCTCATGGTCCAGGCTGTTCTCATGGTCTCCGATTCTTCGATTTAGCTTCCACCATTTGTTGAATCCTCCTTCAGATGCCAAGTTCCAGCCAAAATTGCCAAACAGCTTGCAACAGAAACAATACAAGGATTATTTAAAAGGCGAGTAAGGCCGTAAGAGTGCATTCCGTTATTGTCGCGCGACTCGCGAAACTAAAAAGGAACGTTCCGAAACTCTCTCGAAACTGAAAGGGAGCGTTCCGAAACATATGATATGCGAGACCGCTGCGCTGGCGGTTACTTACTTTACCTACTGTACATACCTTATACCTATATATATGTACGTGTACGTGGTCAAAAGTCTGCCCGTTTGCAGCGCCCCGCCAGCGGTCTCGCACACTTATGTTTCGGAACGCTCCCTTTCAGTTTCGCGAGAGTTTTGGAACGTTCCGTTTTAGTTTCATAAGTCGCGCGACAGTAACGGAATGCACTCTTACGGCCTTACTCACCGTTTACGAATTCACGGAAATCAGCCGAGAGAGTCAGCGACGAATCACAGGCAGGGTGGCAAATTTCAAATGTACGTTATTGTTGTTTGTTGACCTGTCCAACCTTCTGTCTTGAAAAACAAATGATCTCTACTCTAAACGCTTCACCGGCGATATTTTGTCGCCCCCGGCCTTCTGCCGCCCGAGGCGGGCCGCACCCCCCACCCCCCCTACGCTACGCCACTGAATAAGCATCAATACATAGATAATATAGTTATTAGGAGCTATTCAAATATAAACGTTGTTGTTAATAGTTGTTCATATATTTATTTTTTTATTTTCAAACAGCATCAAATGAATCATAAATATTCTAAAAGGAAGTAAATATTTTTTAAGTAGAATTCTACTTGCTTAATACTAACACTCTACTTAGTGATAAACCCAATAAGGACTTGGTCGTCAGATATCGTTTTTACACTCTTCGACTAAGAAAGATCTGATAGTGTATGCAGACACATGGAGGACATGGCCCTGATAGTTAAAATCAAGGTTCAGCAATAGAGGAAAACAGCCATATATTTACTCTTCCAATGTCCTGCTCCAACTACAATACAAGCGAAGTGATCATAGGAAAGTTATAGTTTGACGGCTGCATAAAACGTTCTTATATCAAGAATATAAAGTGATTATAATATTTAAACATTTTAATAAAATCACAACACGTCTAAGATATAAATCTTTCTCTTATAGCAGATTTCCTGTCAACAATCTACGTATATCGACAAAATGTATTCTATTTTTTGCAAATCTACAAGTATCTTAATATAAATGTCCAAGAACTACTCTTACCTTAACTTTACCAAAGATGAAGCTTACATTCCAGGATAGATTACGACCTAAAACAACAAGACCCCCCAGCCACATCAATCTCTAGCTAGCTGCCTTCAGTTACGCATTTCAAGTAGGGTGAGGTAGTTTTCCACTTATGCACAAAACCTAAGGTGGACTCTTTTTCGTTGAATCGAAGAAAAGTTAGGTAGGTATGCCGGTCTCATGTGCCGCAGGCATCTCAGCCGGAGTATTTTAAGCTTTTTGAACAAAGTCGCCGGAAAGGCCTTAAGGTTCGTAGTTGGATTCTTCTCCTCCATACTCCATGGGACATACTGGACCGAAAATCACATAAAGAATCTTCATTTGAAAGCACTCATGCTGATTCTCATCCATTTTGACAGGGTCAATGCTTCCACCCCATACAGCAGGACCGGGATAATAAGGGTCTTCTATACGGTCTCCTTAGTTTTTTGAGAGAGGGCACTGATAAATTTTGCATGGTAAAAGTGGAACCCACATGAACAAAAACTTTGACTTCGAAGTTGTACCTATCTATCGTGACTTTGGCCAACCCATTTTCACCACCAAAGCAACGCACCAGTAACAGCTTGCTTCATTTTCTCAGTGATGCCAATATCATCTTCATAAGCAAATAGTTGAACGGATTTTTGTAAAATTGTAAATCGTTTTTTTTTTAGAGAGTTGCGTACGATTGCCTCAAGGACGACTTAAAGATGTTGTATGAGAACACCTCGCCTTCAAACATTTCTCGACATCAAAGGGTTCGGTGGTAGTTCTTACCGGCTTTTTAAGGAGCAGCGAGATTTTTCCATCGGGATGCCCAGAGAGAACATGGCTCTGTATAATTCGTCACTGTATACGCTATCGATTTGAACCTCCTGGGTTTTTCCAAAATCTGTCGGAGTGTGAACATTTAGTCAACGGTCTATTTTCCGGGCGTAAAACCACACTGATAGTGACCGATCAGATCGTTGATATACGGTATTAAGAGATCACACACTACAGAGGACAAGATTTTGTATGTGGCGTTGAGAAGGCTTATACCTCTGTAGTTGGCATTGTTCAGAGCATCTCCTTTCTTGTGGATGAGGCACACTATACCGAGGTTCCATTCATGGGGCATACTTTACTCCGACAATATTTTGGAGGCAAGTTGGTGCATACTCCTTACCAAGGCATTTCCCCCTGCCCTGAATAGTTTAGCTTTAAGCTTAGCTTTCACTAACCGCACTATATTTAGGTCGGGTGGACGGAATTTTTTACCATCATCGCCAAAGTTAGATGGATTTTTATTGTCTAATAGCGGAATTTTTGCCATCTTCGCCGTTTAGCAGTCAATAAAAGTTCTCCAGATCCTACTCTCGGCTCGGCAGGCTTCCGTTTTGGCCTTGTAGCTTTAGGTAGAACTTTCGAGCCTCCCTGCACTTTGCTGCTTCAGCCTCCAATAGATTCAACCACCCGCTTCACCTGTAGAGCTCTTGATCTGCCTCGTTCTTGGCTACACGTAAAAGCCGTCATTTTTCATCAAATCAGAGTTTTCACTGTAGTCACCTAGTGAAATCCAGCACATCAGTAGTGGTACTTCTGATGGCTTGTGTGGCCAAGAACTACTCAGTACACCTATTACCTCTCTAGAACGAACTTGATACAACCGAAGATAATTTCATGATGTAAATAAAAGTGTCAAAAGCACTGGACATACAACGTTCGACAATTTTCCATTTCCATGATCTAAAAAGTAAGCTAGATTCTCATGTTTCCACACTAAGTTATTAAAGAAAAAAATTAGTGGTGGTGACTTAAAACTCTTAATTATTCCTGCAATGAAGGGGATATACAATTTTGTGTGGATTCCCAAGGGCTAATGAGCAGCTTTTTTCCTGATAAGAGATACTCTTAGAGGAATTGTCAGTTCCTCGAAAGAGGCGTTAACCCCTAAATAACTTATTTGCAGAAACTGCGAATCAAACCCAAGACCTTCTTCATGATAGTCTAACACCAAGGGGCACTACACACTACGTAACTTTTTAATTAAATATATAAAAATAGAAATTAAGTTTTGAATTGTGAATTGTGAACAAACAAAACTAATATTCGTACTCTTATTATGTAAAGCAAGAAAATTAAAATGCACGCTAACATTCCATAATGTTCAAGGTTGCCATTGACATTTTATTCTATGGACTTAGCATTAGCCTTTATAACATTGAAAGCAAGAATGAAAGCCTTTCAAACCTTTCTTACTTGTGATAAAGTTACTTTAGTAAAAGATTTGAATTTGGAGAACAATCAATGATAGCGAAAGTGTACAAATTCATTCCCGCAACATATATTACTCGAGTGCAAGCAAATTTTGAGGAAAACCCCGAGAACTTCCACCAAGCAAAGTCAGAAGTATTTGTTGATGTCTAGGCGGTCTTTACAAACAAATTTGAGGTAGTTACATCTTTTTACATATCAGATTCTATTCTTTTACCAGTTGAAAGCAAGTAATCATCAAGTACCAATTCAGTATGCTTGACGTTTTTAAGAATTTTTTCGAGAGCACAAGCTCATAAGATGTGATAAGGCCCATGTTCACCTCAACTTGAATAAACAAAATTGCAGAATATGGGGCATCGAAAATCAAAAGAATAATTACTAATCTCCAAATGCACCACTGTTTGGTGTAGATTAACTTAAAAAAAAAGATCATTTTACCATATTTTTTCGAGAACGGTAAACAAATTGTGGTTACACCATAGTTTTAATTAGTTTGAAGAAATTTGTCTCCACTATGATCCAATTCCAAAATATAAACCCTTCATTCGTCCAACCCTGGACTACATATTCATATCAAAAGCGTAGCTTCAGTTCTTTTCAGAAATACAATTTAATTAGTATTCTCTTCTCAGTTGAATATTTTAGTTCAATTAATATTCAAAATTAAGAAAAAAAATCATCCCATAAGATCCTATCTGATATCTTTTTACAAAAATATTCCTCTTTCATTATGTGATTTTTCTAACAGTATCATCAACCATCCCGTCATGTACTATGTGTTCATTCGATTATACAATACCGAAGTTTATATTATCGGAATAATAAAGTAGATAAGAAGGGTTTTTTCACTCAGAATTCTGAACTATGCCAGCCTTTCAATACATTCTGTTCTTAACATATTACATTTTCTCCACTTTATGTTAAGCACGCACAAAGATAATATACTCAAAGGCATTCATATTCCCGACCCTTTTCCGAAACACAAAAAAAAAGGAACAATAATAAAACCCGCATACAGATTTGAATTTAAAAAAAAAAGAAGAATTTTAAACGAAATTCGAAACACACAAAACCACTGAAAATAATCTATTCTTTGATATTATACGAGTTTCTATAACCGAAATGCCCAAAAGGACCCAATTGAAATGCCAAGAACACGCAACCCATATAATAAGGAAATGTGCAAGCTCACTCAAAAATAAAGGACTCGTGTGAGCGTATAATCTCCTTCAAACACTCGATTTTAATATAAAGGAATCCCTTCTCAAATCTATACAAAAATATTTGTTTATAATTCACACGCCTCTCTCCATATATGGGTATCTAGCTTTCCCTTAAAAAAAAAGTTCATGCACGACTGGGTCGCAAGAATATACTTTTATACGAGAAGTAGTAGCTAATGCGCTAACATGGAGCTTAAAATTTCAGAATTAAATTAAAGGGTTTATATTCAAATGTTTGGTATATTTTTACTTCATACGTACCGAACAGAAAATCTTTTTGTATATGTTGCCACAGTTAAGTTAAAAAGTTAATTTTAAATATCTAAATAAATAGTGGTTAAATTTGAAGGGCCTATGTTGAATGTGAACCACACCTAAACGTCAAGTTTTTTTCTGCATTTCATTTGACATTTCTCAATTTCAGACTAACTCAATTTGAACCATATAAAGATATACAATCGAGCAACGCGTTAAAGCTATTCAGGCTTATTATGAAAATGGGCCTTCAAATCAAAATGCATATCGTGCAATTCGTGATTTTTTCGGTCAATTTAATCGTCCAAATGTGCGTACAATCAAACAAGCAAACCGGGTCTGTATAGGAGATGTGAAAACACCAGTGTAGAAAATATTGCTGCTGTTCGCGATAGTGTGACTGAAGAGCCGTCCATCTCAACTCGTCGTCGTGCAAAACAATTGTACCTCTCACGCTCGTCGTTGATGAACATTATGGATAAAGACTTGCATTTACACGCTTACAAGGTGCAATTGACTCAAGAACTAAAGCCTCTTGACCATTTCAAGCGTCGCCAATGGTCAGAATGGTGGCAAGAAATGGTAACAGTGGATGATCAATTTTCGAAGAAAATCTTCAGTGATGAGGAACATTTTCACCTCAGTGGATTCGTCAATAAGCAGAATTGCCGCATTTGGGCGAATGATAATCCAAGAGTGATTGTCGAAAAACAAATGCACCCACAAAGAGTGACTGTTTGGTGCGGTTTATGGGCTGGCGGCATCATCGAGCCGTATTTTTTCCAAAATGAGGCTGGTCACGCAGTTACTGTGAATGGTGTTCGCTATCGTGAGATTATAACGAACTTTTTATGGCCCGAATTGGAAGATATGGATGTCGACGATATGTGGTTTCAACAGGACGATGCCACTTGCCACACAGCTAACGAAACAATGGCTCTTTTGCGAGACAAATTCAATGGCCGTGTTATCTCACGTGGTGGCGATGTTAATTGGCCGCCAAGTTCATGTGATTGGACACCGTTGGACTTCTTTCTTTGTACGTCGATAAGCCGGCAGCAATTCAAGAGCTAAAGGATGAGATAATTTGGCACATTAACGGCATAGAACCTCAATTATGCCTCAGCGTCATCGAAAATTCGGACCATCGGATTGAGGTGTACCGCCGAGTTCGCGGCGGCCATTTGGCTGATATTTTGTTCCATACATAATTGAACTATACCATACTATCATAATAAAAGGAAATGACAATACATAATTTCCTAAATAATTTGTGTTTTATTCAAAAACAACATCGGCACTTAAAATTTAACCCCCCTTTACGTCCAACAAAATGTTTTATCAAATTGATAAAAATTACAGAAATTTGTTGAAGTAACAAAAAATATTTTGTTGTATTCACAAAATTAATGTGTCAAGCTAATAAATTGATTTGTTGAAATAACAAAAATATTTTCTCAATATGACAATTTTTTTGTAGAATTTACAAAATAAATTTGTCGTATTAACAATTCTTTTGTTGTATCAACAAATTTTTTTGTTAATGTTACAAATTTGTTTTTTTTTGTATTATCGGATTAACAAAATTGTTTTGTTAAATTAACAAAATATTTTGTCAATTTAAAAAATTTATTTTGTTGAATCCATAAAATTTATTTCTCAGCTTTATAAAAATGGTTATACTTTAAATTTGACAATGTTTTTTATTCCAAAATAGTTTTTTTTTTTTGGGGATTTAAGTCGACAAACATTGGCGTTTCGTACCTGTGATCTCACATGGAATCATCTGTGAAGTCGTATTGACAATACGCAATTTTTGTTAAATTCAATCAATCTTATATCGATTTTTTGACCAAAACCAAATGTGAACTATATGATACACAAAAGATTTGTCATAATCAAAAAAATTTTCGCAGAATGTTTTGTTTTCCTTACAAAATAGTTTTATCTATCTGACAATTTTATTTTATCAATATTACAAGATAACTCAACTTCAAAAAAAATATTTGTCATTTTAACAAAAAAAAAAAAAAAAAAATAGCAAGAACTTTGTAGGGCATATTTTGTTAACACCCCGCTCTCGCATGTATACACACATAGATATATGCAAGTTTTTTTGTATTCCAATTCCTGGTTTTTTCGAACAGAAAATAAAGAAAAACCTGGAATAAAATAGCCGTAGATATAAATAGCCCACTCGACTCTGTCTTTAGGAATCTTTAATCTCATCCCAAACCAAACATTGCAGAATAAATGTCAGTGAAAAATGTTTGTTTATTATTATATGGAATATGTTTTCATATCTGAAAAATATATTTTCTCCACTAGTGGCATAGTTTAAATATTTTTATCTCTATATTTGTAGAGCAATTTTATTTTAAAAATATTTTTCTTAAAACGATTTATTGCGTTTTCAAAACGATTCCTAGAACGAATTGTTAATTTTTGTAGTCCAATGATTTTTCAACAATTCTGTCAATAAACTCACATACCTGCTAAAAAAAAAGAAAACAATTACATCGTAACATTCTTAAACAAGAAGTTTTATGTGAAATGTGAATATTTGAATAAGCTTTTTCAAACTAAACATAACTTGAATAACAATCATGTTTTCTTTGAAATACTTTTTGAGTTTGAGGAAGGACTCTCCTTTCTTTCACTTTATTTCAACATTTTCAGAGATACCCCTTATGGACAAAAAGCTTTTATGCAAAATGAAACTCCGTTAAACTGTTAACACAGAAGTCAAATAGCAAACGAAAAACGGCATACTTAATCAAAGTATTTGGCACGATTTGATATTTAATATAACGGGTGATTTTTTAAGAGCTTGAGAACTTTTTTTAAAAAAAAAACGCATAAAATTTGCAAAATCTCATCGATTCTTTATTTGAAACGTTAGATTGGTCCATGACATTTACTTTTTGAAGATAATTTCATTTAAATGTTGACCGCGGCTGCGTCTTAAGTGGTCCATTCGGAAAGTCCAATTTTGGGTAACTTTTTCGAGCATTTCGGCCGGAATAGCCCGAATTTCTTCGGAAATGTTGTCTTCCAAAGCTGGAATAGTTGCTGGCTTATTTGTGTAGACTTTAGACTTGACGTAGCCCCACAAAAAATAGTCTAAAGGCGTCAAATCGCATGATCTTGGTGGCCAACTTACCGGTCCATTCCTTGAGATGAATTGTTCTCCGAAGTCGATAAAAAAGCGGATTTTCTGCCAACTTTTCTAGGGCCCATTCACTGAAAATTCGACGTTGTGGCAGATCGTTCGGCTTCAGTTCTTGCACGAGCTGTATTTTATACGGTTTTACACCAAGATCTTTGCGTAAAATTTTCCATGTGGTCGAATAACACAAACCCAATTGCTGCGAACGGCGACGAATCGACATTTCACGGTCTTCAGCAACACTCTCAGAAACAGACGAAATATTCTCTTCTGTACGCACTGTACGCATTCGTGTGGTTGGTTTAATGTCCAATAAAGTAAACTGAGTGCGAAACTTGGTCACAATCGCATTAATTGTTTGCTCACTTGGTCGATTATGTAGACCATAAATCGGACGTAAAGCGCGAAACACATTTCGAACCGAACACTGATTTTGGTAATAAAATTCAATGATTTGCAAGCGTTGCTCGTTAGTAAGTCTATTCATGATGAAATGTCAAAGCATACTGAGCATCTTTCTCTTTGACACCATGTCTGAAATCCCGCGTGATCTGTCAACTACTAATACATGAAAATCCTAACCTCAAAAAAATCACCCGTTAGTTGCGGTCAAAATAAGGCCCGGTGCACACATGCGTTCTGTTAACGCGCGGTACCGTCGCCGCGGCGCCGCAATAGTTGAATGCACAAATGTGGGTTTTTCTCGCAGGACTCAATCTGCTGTTCGCGTTTTGCCTGCAGCAATACATAAAACCTATGTTCTTAAAAAAACGACGTTGTTGGGTACATCCTTTTGTTGATCATCGGCTAACAAAAAGAAATATTGTATATATCTTTTACAAATATAAGATAAAATTCTGACAAGTTTGTAAATACTTTCAAATGAGTGTAAAATCTTTTGATGAATTCACAAAATACTCGGCTAACACATATCCACGTAGCTCTATTTCTTTTGCCGGTCATGGTGCGCCTCGGAAGCAACACTCCATGTTTCTGGAGACTTTTTAATCTCATTGATTAATAATTCTTTATCAAATTCTTCCATCTTTGACATCCTTCTTTCGAATATAATTAGCGTCAAAATCACGCATGCGTGCACTGCTCAATAACAAACAATGTACTGAAAGAAGCAACCGCGTTTGCGGTGACGCAAAACGGTGGAAAACTGTGAGTCTTTTTACCCGCAAAAATGACGCGAGATTCCGAAGCGTCAGCGCAAGTGTGTGTGCACCACTCAATTTATTTGTGAGTACTGTAAGATGCAAAGGAGGTGCCGCTACGATACCGCGCGTTAAAAAACGCATGTGTGCACCGGCCCTAATAGCAGTGTAAATAAAATCATGGCTAAGTCCCTGAATTTTCATGTTTTTGTGGAGGAATATTCTGTGGCAGACGAGTCCAAGATTGTGTTATATGGCGGAAAGGCATCTCGTCAATATTTAAGAAGGCCTCCAAAAACAGAACATAATCCACGCCTCACATCCAAGACAGTAAAACATGTAGCATCCAGTATAACGGTGTTGGTCCCATATACTATAGTGAAGGCATTATGGATCGGCATCTTTATGTGAAGATCATGGAGGAGGTTATATTCCCATATGCTGAAGATGAAATTTCACTGAAATGGATCTTTCAACAAGACAACGACCCAAAGCATACAAGTAAACATGCGATGCAATGGTTTCAAAAAGAGGGTTAATGTTGTGGAGTGGCCTGCGCAGGGCCGGACAAGCTATACCTGCAAGCTGTGCAAATGCGCAGGGCGCCGAACCTAAGGGGCGCCTTTAAAAAAGCCACTAGTTTATAACCACTCCCTACCTTCTTTTTTAAGTCCCATTTCTTTTTATAGGTCACACCAATATTGATATCATTATATGTATAACTAACAGCTAATTCTGAATTTAAAGACAGATATACAGTCCCTGGCCATATTATTAGACGCTATTTCTCGGTATTTCTCAGAAATTCATGGATTGCCCTAGGTTATACGCACATATTTTTTTACTTTCACCGCCATCTGTCATAAGAAATCGGTTGTTACCCAAAGTCGAATTTCCAAATGGTGAAACTTTTGGTTTTATGCAAGATGGATCTGCTTCTCATACAGCCCGGAATGTAAAAACTTATTTACAAGGGGCTAATATCTATCTAATATAATATTAGGGGGTGGCTGTGGCGCGATGGATGTGTGCTCGCCTGTGAACCTCATGATCACAGGTTCGATCCCTGCCGTCGTCTATGTCGTTTTAATTCCAATAAAAACCTTCTAAAATTGTCATCAATGGGTTGCTGGTTTACTCATTACATGTTGTTCAGGCATAACACTAACAACATGTAATTGAGTTAAACTAGTATGCCCAACAAGGATGAACACGAATAAAATAATGTGAATTATAAGCGACATAGAAATAAGACACGGCATTCTCCGCTTTAGTTCAGCCGCCATCCCTGGAGATAAATATCTAAGACAACAACCTTCAGTCTCAGAACATCGTGCCACACATCTTTCCTATCCTTCTTTCTCTTCTTAACTTCACGCCCGCGCTGTGTTGAAACATTTAAAGGGTAATCATCCCTTGAGCGCGGGTAGATTATAAAAAAAAAAACCCCCTTGTTGGTTTTTAACAGCACTGGCTTGAACCCTACTGAAAATGAACGGGAACTGATGAAAAGGGAAGTTTCTGAGTAGTAGATCGCAACCAACATGATGGTCCTGGAAAAGATCATTCATGTCTGAAATCATCGACCACAAACGCAGCAGATAAATCAGTCTTGCATAAATATGACGCCGCGTAGAATTGAAGCTGCAGAGGAAGACTCAACTCAATATTAGATATTTTTTAGTTTTCTTATTTGTCCAAAATACGGTGTTTTATAATTAATAACAATTTTTATACAAAAAGAACAAATTAACTGCAATCACTTTTTCAAAACAGTAATTATTTTTGATTTTGCATAAAGTCTATAGTGCGTCTAATAATATGTCAAACTCACACTCCCACAGTAAAAAAAACTACATCACAAAATCTTTACAAAGTACACGATTTTGTTCACTTAACAACAGATACCTACTATACCTATTTTCTATTTTTCTCCTTATCAATCTACTGTTACGTTATTTTTCACACTCATCATCGCGTGTATGAGTGAAGGCATTTATTTTATTTTGATAATCCTCCCCTATGCAGTGTTACATAAGACAAAATTTCAGCACCAAATACAGACAATTAACAGCTAGCATGTTGATAACATGCGCCCGATGTCAGTTCTTCTATATGAAATCGAAGTCAGCAATGTTACTCAAACAGAAATTTCAAGGGTAAAAATTCATTCTCATTGACATAACAGCGCGCAAAATTAAAAATTGCGTCTATGACTTTAGACTCTTTCGGTTGAGTGTTTTTTGTACTATGTTATAGTTTGGCACTGGCCTCTCTTTATGAGTGAAATTCTATCACTGTCATCGTCATGTCGTGTGGCTCGTGAGTCGAGATGAGACAAAGGGTTGAAATATGGAAATAATGAGTGATGATGATACGATGACGCATGACGATGACTAATGTTGAGGTTTGTCGTAAATGAGTGAATCTGTTTTGTTTAATTTCTCCTTTTCTCTGTTTTTTTTGTTCTTCCTAGTTATTATTTACATTTAAAAAAAGGGATTTTTGACTAATCTAATTACTTTATTTGTCTATTGTGGTAAAAAAAACTCAAAACAAACGAGAGGATAGGGAATCTATATTGAGAATAAAACTTGCTACACTGCTATTCAAGTAGAGCATTATGTATAAAGTTATGATAATGGTCCAAACATGATAGAAAAGAGGCTGGTGTTCAAAACAAAATTAAGAGTCTTGAACCAAGAGCTTATTTTGTTGAGGCTGCTTGCATTCCCTTTGGTTGTTGTTGTTTGTTAACGATTCAGCTTGCTGTTCGTTGGAAACTGTTAAGTTTTTTGACATTGCTCAATGGCTATAAAACTTTGTATCAGGTTCAACAATGCATTTGTTTGACCTTGAAACCCCTTTCTGAAACCAGATGGAAAATGCTTTAAAACCATTAAAAAAAACTTAGGATATATAATATGAAGCTCTTATTGAAATATAAAATTCAGGACCCCGATGACTCAAGGAAGATAAGTTGACTTGTCAATCATGGCTATAGAGAAAGAGCTTGCCGTCATTAGATTATGATGATAAATAAATTCGGGTTCATTTATTTTTTCTATAGAAAATCTTTGGTGCGATGTCAAGAAGTATGCTGCTAGTAAGCAAGTTGTAATCCAACTACTAATACAACTCTTTGGGAAGCTATACAGCAGTCTTGGAGGTCCATACCTGTAGAAAGATGTGAAAATCTTATTAAATCGATGCAACGTGTGGGTGTGCTGATGTTATGTCTAACAAGGGATATGCAACCAAATATTAATGTAAGGTTCAAAATCTCGACTATCACTTATGGTAGAAATTGTCTATTAACTTTCTCTTTTGTAGCATTTAAAGGTGGATTTTGAACGCGCTGCTATTTTTGTGACCGCTGTTTTTCTTAAAAAGCCCAAAAGCCACCGCTATTTAAAGCACCCCCCCATTCATCATCCTTGGTTTCATATTAAGTAAACCGGTTCAAATAAAATTGCTCTATTTAAACTCACTGCACACAAGATTTAGGTTTGAATTGAAATCAATTAATTTGCAACATTGTTTAAAGTTTACTTCAGCAAGATTAACTTAAATTAAAGTACGGTCTAAGTTTCCCTTAACCCTTAAGCCAACCTGCAATCTGTTAGGGATTATTTGCAAATTATTGGTAAATTTCCATTGAATTTCTAAAGTAAAGATTTGATCGCATAACTATCTGAATCCAAGAATAGTATGCAAGTGAAAGTCCTCAGGAATCTCTCGTAACTCATATCTGGAATATTATTCACAAAGGCCATGCATTTATGCACACAATCACGCATCTATTAATTTATACCCATTGCTTGTAATGCCAAAATAATGTCTTACGACAATACTGTAAGTAACATTCGAAGACATTATATTCACATGAATTAGGATTCTTGTCAAATATTACGGGAAAGTCAAAGGAATTGCTAACTTGTACAAGACATGCTTGACATTTTGTTCCTCATCGTTTGCCTTTGCCCCAAATTTGAAATGTCATTTGATCCTTAGAATTCACTTACACATTGAAATAAGAGGGACCTCAAAGCCAAATGCAGTTCTAATGTTATCTATACATACGAGTATGATACATGATGACCTTCCATTTGCATATCAACCATAATCTCAACTATAATTTTGTCTCCCTTAGATCCTTGCGATGCGACTTAGCAACCGCCAACGACAACGATATCACTTTCGTGGAGTGAACGACGACGAACGTTTCTTAAATTGTTTAACGAGTAGAATATGTAATTTCGGGTATGCCTTTCTCTGTAATGTGCAAATATTCATGTGTGAGTATAATTTAATGAACAATATGCGTCCCAACCATACTCTCATTCCTGACGATGATGCTGCGATGCTTATGCTTTAGGTTGAGGTTAGAAAACCGTTGCATGCGGAATTTTTCCCTCCAGCTATTCAACGTTATTCGTTTACAATAATTAAAAAATTGTGTTCAGAAGTTATTTCCATGTTGGTTGTAGCCAGAGGAACATTTTTCCAGGGAATTCAACCTTAAAATGAATAATTTAGAGGACATGTTTCATAAGACATTATTGCTGTAAGTGGATAACAAAGTTTAAAAGAAATATTTTAGGATAGCATTTGGGTCTCCCTATTGTAGAGATTTTAATTATTCTTTTTTATATAAATGACACAGATACTTTTGAGGAATTTTGGGGTTACTATTACTTTTCCAAAATGTCAAATTAAAATATTTTTTTTTTTAATTAAATTTTTAATAATATACATTTTTGTGGTTTTGGGAAATGTTCAAGGACATGGGGGAATAAATTTGAAAATTTCATATGGCCATAATAAAGACAATTGAAAGCATAAACGCATAGTCAAACATTCATGAATGCATTAAACCAGCAACACGTTATATGTTAACAGCCATATTAACAAAAAACGCTTATTCCACCTATATTCCACGGTTTAACTAAACCATGGAATAGGAGTTAAGTCCTGGGTTAAATATTTACATTAATAAAAACGAAATGTTCGCGGAATAGTTGAGTGACGTTTATCAAAAATCCTTTGAAAAAATCTACTACAACAAGTAGTAAGCTATCTCATATTTATTTCTGTGTCTGCCTAAAAGTCAATGACCTCACAGCAGCCCTCAACAAATCTCTGGAAACTGCCTGCCCTCTTATACAAATAAGAGGTAAAAAGAAACCACACTGGTGGTACTCGGGGCTGGATCCACTAAGAAAAGAATGCAGGAAACTCTTTAATAGAGCGAAAACCTCCAGAGAAGCTTCTGATTGGGATTCATATAAAGACTCCCTCAAGTTATATAAAAAAGAACTGAGGAAAACCAAGCGTATGTCCTGGAGAACTTTCTGTAACAATATAGAAGGCAACTCAGAGGCATCAAGGTTAAGAAAAATCCTCTCCAAAAATCCAGTAATGCCAAGTTGCCTAAAAAACAATGACGGTTCCTGGACAAACTCAAGCGAAGAATCGCTCAATCTGCTCCTGGATGTACATTTTCCAGACAGCTCTCCTTACGTTAATAGCACTGATCCTGATCCTAACAACATACTGTAAGAGATTTCATATTAAAATGTGCTGCAGTATTACTAATCATGTAAATTTAATTAACAATAATCCTGACCACCCTGTGCTATTAACTAAACATGTACGCATAAAAATGTTATCATCTCATTTTACTTATTTAGTACTTTCTTACATTGCTGTTCTATCGAACGACATGAAGAACAGTTTTTTTTATGTAATCTTTTAATGTATTAACTGTAAGATAAGATCTGATGATTGATGTAAAGAATCACTTGTAATAAAGCTTTCGTGAAAAACAGACGTGTTTTATTTTATTATGTGTATATTATGAGTTGCATGTTTAAAGTTAAAAGTACATTATAATACTCAGTAGCATAACTCCTCCACAAGGTCTGATTACAGAGGAAAAATTAAAATGGGCAATAAACAGCTTCAATCCATACAAATCTCCTGGGCCAGATGGAATAATTCCAGCGGAATTACAGGAAAATTCCGATATTCTGATACCCATTCTGGTAAACATCTTAAATGGTTGTATCGCTCTGGCTCACATTCCTTTGTCATGGAGAGAAGTAAATGTTATTTTCATCCCCAAAGCTGGCAAACCTAGCCATGTTAATCCTAAAGATCTAAGACCTATTAGCCTTTTATCATTCCTACTTAAAACATTTGAACGTGTGATTGAAATCCATTTGAGGGCAAACATTGATAAGTCCTTACTATCCAATTCTCAACATGCTTATAACAAAGGGAAATCTGTAGAAACCGCTCTACATACGCTGGTTCGTACTATCGAACACTCCCTTCATCATAAGGAGTTCACCTTAGTTGCTTTCCTGGATATAGAAGGAGCTTTTAACAATGTCGACGCATCCGCAATCACATCTGCGCTGTCATCTCTAAAGGTGGATAAGTCAATCAGTAATTTGATAAATCATATGCTGATAAGCAGGATTATTAATTCAAAACTGGGCGATTTTACTACTCGAAGGACTGTCAGTAGGGGTACGCCGCAAGGTGGCGTCCTCTCTCCTCTCCTTTGGAACCTAGTCGTAAATGAACTACTAGTGATTCTTGAAGGGGAGGGGCACGGGGTGATTGCCTATGCGGACGATGTTGCGATAGCGATATCTGGTAAGCATCCTAATACTCTGAAGGAACTCCTACAAAATGCTCTAAACAAGCTTACTAACTGGGCAGATCAATGTGGACTCGGTGTCAACCCCCACAAAACTGAACTTGTCCTATTTACCAGGAAATATAAAATCCCACACATAGACCCTCCCCTCATCAAAGGTATACCGCTTAAATTCTCAGACAAAGCAAAATATCTGGGTCTTATTTTGGACAAGAAATTAAGCTGGAAGCCCAATATCCAAGAGAGAGTCAACAAAGCCAACATAGCTCTTTTCTCTTGCAAAAAAGCCGTAGGTAATAAATGGGGTCTACAAACTCATATAACACACTGGCTATACATCTCAGTCATTAGACCGATACTTACATATGGAGTGACAGTATGGTGGACTGCGCTGGAAACAGCAACTAACCGCGATAAGCTCAGCAAAGTCCAACGAACAGCCTGTTTAATCATGGGTGGAACTCTCCGCTCAACTCCTTCTGCTGCACTTGATGTTCTTTTTCATCTCATACCGCTAGATATTTTTAGCAAACAATCGGCCGCTAACATAGCCATTCGACTTAAAGCCTCCTCGCAGTGGATCAATAATGATATTGGTCACTCTACTATACTGAACTCGTTCAGTAGTCTACCTAGTAACGTCGATTACACCACCCCTCATCCAAAATTTGATAAAAATTTTCAAGTATCCATCCCTTCCAGGTCTTCATGGGAAAATGAGTCGTTTTTGATAGACGAAGCAATTCATTTCTATACAGATGGATCTAAAACCGATGACGGGGTCGGTGGAGGCGTATACTCCGAAAAATTAAATCTTTGTCTATCTTTTCGTCTTCCCAATCACTGTAGCGTGTTCCAGGCAGAGCTTTTAGCAATAAAAGAAGTCCTCTCTTGGCTAAAAGAAAACGTTATATCGACCACCGATATACGTATATTCTCAGACAGTCAAGCTGCCTTAAAGTCACTGGACTCTGTCTCCATTAACTCACAAACAGCCCAAAATTGTCGATCATCTCTGGTGGAGATGTCAAAACAGTTTAACATTCACCTTACATGGGTGCCGGGGCATAGAGACATTCCAGGAAATTGTAAAGCTGACGAACTTGCAAAAAACGGAACAATATTACCTTTGTTGGATAGCAAATCTAACATCGGTATACCCCTAGCTACTTGTAAACTTATGCTAAAGCAAGATACCATAAAGAAAGCCAACCACAGGTGGACCAGCACCCCAACTTGCCGGTCTACTAAACTGATTTGGCATTGTTTGATGCCAAACGCTCAAAACAACTAATTTCTATTGGTAGATTGCATATTAGCTCCATTATAGGTGTCCTTACTGGGCACTGCCTAATAGGAAGACATGCTTCTCGTCTTGGAGTTCCTGCAAATGACTTTTGCAGAAGCTGCATGGATGAAGAAGAAGAGGAGTCAATTCCCCACCTTCTATGCTCTTGTCCTGCCCTAGCGCAAAGACGTAGACTCCACTTGGGAGACTACTACTATAACGATCCTAGTGATCTAAATAATTCCGACATTCACTGTCTCAAACGCTTCATTATTAGCTCAAAATGGTTTAACGAGTAAAGGTGATTTTTGAAATCCTTGTGGTATCACAACGGACCAAATATTGGTCTAAGTGTGCTTTCCTTTTCCGGTCAGCAGCCACTTTAACCTAACCTAACCTAACCTAACCTAACCCTGCCTAAATTGATTGTCAATTTCTTGTGTCTAATTGTGTATGTGAATTGTTGTTTGTTTTGTAAATTTTATTGAAAAATCGATTATGAACAATATTACAAAAAAAGAAAAAGGAGTGAGAATTGGAGCATAAAAGACAAAGTATATTTTTTTTTAATATAGTAACCCTTTTATTGATTATTATTAATTGATTATTTTAGAACCTACTTCGACAATTGTGTACGGAGGCAATCACAATTATTATCGAAAACAAATGTGTTGACACCAACACAAATAAAAAAAAGACTGTTGGACATAAATAACGATTATAAAAAAAAAACGAATTTGACATTTCTATTTCTTATTCCTTCGCTAAACCACCTATTTCGGTGGTTTAACTTAATCATAGTTACTAAACGTCACTTAACAGAAAATTTGTTTTATTAATGAAATTTCGCACTTAGTACAGGACTTAACGATAAACCTCCACTAAACCATTTTTATTAATATGGGTGTGTTTACTACTGAAACTTGCATCAAATAATGGGCAAACTTCAAAGCAGAACCAAAAAACAACGCACAAAATTTTTAAGACATTTTTCTAAATTTTGAAAAAGAGGTTTTTGGAAAGAAGTATACGTTACGAAATAGAACCATACGTATGTAAAAAAAAGAAAACAAAGTGTTAAATTCATATTAATATTAATTCTTAGTCATTAAAAAATGTATATAAGTTCGACCATTTTACACCTAATTCTTACTGATGTAACATTTAACTCTGTTTTTTTTTTTAATAAAAAAATCACTAATTTATTCAATATTGTTATCATATATTGCTAGCTGTAATTAATTATTGTAAAATTTTCCTAATTATTGAATAAAGATTATACAAATACAATACAAATATTCCTTTTTAGGAAACAGAAGTGAACAATAAAAATGATTTTTTTGCAAGATTTCGTAACTTTAAATCTGCTCACTGTGCGGATTTGCAGGTATTTGCAGCTAAATTTTGTTTGAATGTAAACTTAAACATGTGTACATCGAGAAAATAGCTATCTCAGACCAGAGGAAAGTGGAGCTTTTTTTAAATGACTACAACTTTCCATTACTGTGGGCTGAGTCTTATATTGTGCTACCGTAATTCACTAATTTTTTTTTTTACTGAGCTTGGCCGCTGTATTGTATTATTAGGCATCCTAAATAAGCAAACAAAAAACAATCCTATTTTTAGTTCATCTCAAATAAACGTATTACCCTAGGAAAGTTAAATCGAATTCCCACACTATTTCAAATATTTTGACTTTGAACGTCTATTTAGGTTTTAAGACTTCAGGTTTGGTCCAAATCCTTAATGTACCCAGATTCTGTGGCTAATTTACTGTGAGAAACATGAATCAGCTAATCGAAATCAGCACTTTTGGAAAATCGAGTTTTTTCCGCACAGTAGGGGCGCCGTTCTATTAAAACCCTAAGACTTCACATCCACATATCATACAATTTTTCCAGTAAGAAATTTATTAGCAATACCATTGCCAACGTTATTTTCCAAGATATACAGGCCGCTACCCCACATACTTACATAATACAATCCAAACCTTGACTTTCTGTAGATTGTCATGGTCTCAATTCCAGCTTTTTCATTATATATATTATGTAGTTTATCAAAAATGGGTCTCGTGCCTTTTAATGACTTTTGCTGAAATAGTAGTTTGGTTTTTAAACTTGCCTTTATGGCCTTATACACAGGGTTTCCCTTAGTTCGTGCATAATATTTTAGGGCGTGATTCTTGGGTATATTTAGTTAGTTACTTATGATAGAAACTTTATTTTTAGAAAAACTATATGCCTTTGTAATTGCGTTCAAACAAATTTGATATTTTATCTCATGTCTTGAGATATCTATCAGGAAAATGCGTAATAAACATATTGTCTTACTATTTGTTTTGAATATTAAAATATAACCAAAAAGGCGGTTTAGACTTATCGTCATTAATAAAATTGGCGTTGAAGATATGTGAAGAGAATAAAGAACTAAGACTGAAAAAGTGAATTACTTATTAATGAAAATGTCACACCGTTTCTGGTATTTTAATAGCGATGCCTTGCACATAAAGAATCAAATATGGATCTATTGATTTACCAAACAAGATCGTCACAGCAATTTCATTAAGTTTATTCCAATAGAGACATTTTTGTAGGCCAGTACCTACTGCACCCCTTAATTCGGCATCAGGAACTGGCAGGGATACAGATGATAGTATCCGCATCCAGAGACACCCCACAAGGGGGAGTTCTCTCACCACTCCTTTGGGTGCTGGTTATGAACACAATCCTCATTAATCTGAAACATTGTGGAGTAAAGGTAGTAGCCTACGCTGACGATCTTGCGTTATTAGCGATAGGTAAATTCTTACCCACTATCAGCGAACAGGTCGAATGCGCCCTTTCTAAGTTTAGTATATGGACTAGAAAATGCGGCCTGATAGTTAACCCGTCAAAAACAGAATTAGTCCTCTTCACAAATAAAAGGAAAATACCAAACTTCAGAATACCTTCAATTGAAGGCACCCCGCTGAAGATTTCAGATCATGCAAAGTATCTTCTTGTTATTCTAGATAGGAAATTAAACTGGAGTCTTAACACTAAAGAAAGAGCGAAAAAAGGAATGGTTGCATTCTACTCCTGTAACAGAATCTTTGGGAAATCCTGGGGACCTAAAATTTTCAGGTGGATGTATTTGGCGATAATCAGACCAATACTAACTTATGGTAATTTGGTCTGGTGAAATGCAACTGAAAAAAGCATGAACCTCAAAACTCTGACAAAAGTGCATAGGAATTACGGGTACCACGAGATCCACACCAACTGCAGGGTTAGATGCGATACTTATCCTGAAACCCCTAAACATTTCGTACAAGAATCCGCAGCATATAGCGCCTTAAGGCTAAGCCAGACTAATACCTGAAAAAACAGTGCAATAGGACATGCTCGAATTCTTCAGAAATATTTGGGTGATAGTATCATAGTACAACACCCGAACTTGACTTTTATAAACCATTTCAAACTGCCTTTCTAAGCAGAGAAGAATGGCTGAACAACCAACCTTACGTCAGTGAATCAGCAATAGCAATCTATACTGATGGCTTCAAAATGAACACAGGTGTTGGTGCAGGCTTTTTCTCAGAACCTCTTGAGCTAAACAACTCACTTAGGCTCCCAGACCATAGCAGTCTCTTCCAAGCGGAGGTCCTGGCAGTGACAACAGCTGCTAGACGGGTATCAGTGATGGCGATACCACGGGCTGATATCACCTTTTACATTGACAGCCAAGTGGCAATAAAAGTGATTTCTGACACAGTGATAAAATCGAAGCTTGTCTCTTGATGACGCGAAGAGCTTAAGGCTTGTGGCACGCAGCACAATATTAGACTCTGATGGGTACCGGGACACAGCGGCATACCAAGTAATGAAAATACCGATGAGTTCGCAAGACAGGGATCAGCGCTTGACGCTAGTCAAGTGGAGATGGTAAGTATCCTACACTGAACCAAAAAGTGCAGTCATATTAATAAAATTTTGTGAGTTGAATTGACAATAAAATTGTTAATTTTGAGCCAATTATTGGTGTAGTAAATACGATAATTTCAGATTGTCAATTGCATAAATTATAGATTTGTTACTCATATTGACAACTACGACTTTTATAAGGAAAATCACGATTGTGGTATTGATAATTAAATTATCAATTTCAACCAAAGCAGTTGTCAAATTGACAATTACTATTTGCAATTTGATTACTGCAGTTGCTAATTTGAAAACAATGGTTGTTAATTTGATTACAGAAGTTGTCAAATTGAACACTTCGATTGTAAATTTTATCACAGAAGTTGTCAAACTGAAGACGACTATTGTCAATTTGAAAACAGAAATTGTCAATTTTATCTCAGCATTGTCAACCTGAAAACTGCAATTATCAATTTGCAGTTGTCAAATTTAGAAATTATATTGGCAATTTGAGGCTGCATTTGTCAAACTGAAAACTATGGTTGTTAATTTGATTACAACAGTTTCAAATTGAACACTTTGATTGTGTATTTGATCACAGAAGTTGTGAAACTAACAACTTGTGCTGTTATTTGATATCAGCATCGCTGAAGCTATACTTACTTCCATTCTGAAATATAAGCTTTTAAAAAAGTTTTAAGAAAAAATGTCTCACTTTAATTTTCGGATTTTACATTACATTTTTATACTAAAAATATAGTAAACTTAGGCTCCCTGAAATCAAGAATTAATCCGCAGAAACGGGTTTGGCCTCAGTGACATATCACTCGAAAACTAGGATTTTGGGTAAAAATGTATGATTATTTGTAGCAAATGATAAATAATAATCATAAAATTATACCTTTTAAGACTGAGTATAAATGTTCTTTGTTCCAGCTCTTCGAAAGGTTTTTTCACTCCGTATTGACAACCAGATTTGTCAGTTTGAATATCCTGATTTTCAATATGAAATTGGCAGTATTTGTCCCATCAATTGTGAATACTCGGATATATATTGTGACTCTGCAACATTAAACAGAAAATTTTAGATTTAATCCTAAAGAAATCCAATGAAAGGTGGACACTACTTGACACCTGTGATACTAGTATGGCCTTGCCTTAACAAGCAGAGGACTGACAAAATTATGCAACTTAGTAAGAAGTCCCTTCGCTCTCTTACGAGCATAATCACCGGACATTTTTACTGAAATATCATAAATTTAAAATGAAACTAAGTACAGATGAACTACATATGCAGAAAGTGTGGTGATGGGGAGGTACATGAGGACACATCACACTCTCTCTGTTATTGCCCTTCATTATGCCACCAGCGAAGGAAATGGCTTGGTAGTTACTTCTTTGACAATCTGGAGGATCTTTCTAATATTTCAGGAATTTACATATTGAACTTCGTCAATGCCTCAAAATGGCTTGACTGATTAACAGAATACATAGGTTTTTATCAGAAAAGAGTAATTACACTCATGGGTAACACAATGGATCTACATTGATCTAAGTGTGACCATAGCGATATCAATTGTCAGCATTATAACCTATCCTAACCTAACCTATATCTTGGCAAGACATATCCAGGTTCGTTGCTACCTGCAGTGGACACTTGCCTTTTGCATAGAAGGCAGTGAAGCTAGGCATTTCTCAAAACAATCACTCTCGTAGCTGTGAAGACCAGCAGGGAAAGGCAAATGTCGTGCTCTGGAAAAAATTAGAGCACAATCATAAGGAAGAGCATTTTTTGTCGACATTGACAAACTTTTAGAAATGAAGATCAAAAATTTAATCGCTTTGAGTGCCTTCTTATGGCTTATGGTGCAAAGGGTCTGGATAATCACTCAATGAGATTAGTTGCTATTCTAGCACAAGTCAACAAGCTGCTCAGTATTGGCACAGTATTAGTGGCTTCAGATTGATGTGGTAGTCGGCACGGATGAGTAATCCGATATCTGATGATTGTGCAAGTAAACTCACTTTATACCACAAAACTAAGACACATCAAGACCTAATAAGACTTTCTTTTTTAACTTAAATCGAAAACTTGACGACTCTTTGAGAACTTTTGTCTACCGAAATCGGTTGAGACAATATCGACTTCCTTTTCGTTCTCTTAGGTTGATAGGCTAAAGAATACGAATTCAAAACTAGGTTAGTCGTTGTGGACTTACCTGTGACAAAGCCGTGTCATCTAGGAGAAATGAGAGGCTTAAGACAAAAACTTAAAATTTCGTAAAAAATATTTTCAAAGATTTTGAGAATACGTGAAAGCTTAGCAATTGAATTATAGTTTGTATCTTCACACTTTGGGTCCATTTTATGTATTGGGGTTATGAAAGAGATCTCCTATAACCCTTGAGATAGTGATAAACTGAAGATTCTTGAGAGAAGAAGAAAGAGCGAGGAAAAACATTTTTTGAAAAAATATGGCGGGGATACCATCTGGGCCCGGAATATACTCATCATTAAGTTGATTTAGCTTATTTTTGATGAGAAATGGGTTAATGGAAAGCAGGAAGAAATTTGGTTAGTAAATTAAATAATTACAATCAGGTATCAGGTAGATAATCGTGGGTAAAAGATTGGCGATTATTTGTGGTTCGTTTAAGTTTCGTTATTGAAAGAGTGAGAAAGAGAGAGATGGTAACTATCGGAATTTCGTTGAAAGTTTACAACGTGAAAGAAGGATTTTGGGTTTTTAATAAGATTACTTTGGGTTTGGATAAAAATAGAAGTTTATAGAGGGAGCAGTAAGATTCGGTAAAGTGAAGATAATTAGAGAAGTCAGTTGGAGTAATATCGTGGACTTAAGGCAATTTCA